>JAQGBY010001605.1:0-28156 GCA_034698785.1 Mycogona germanica | reverse complement strand
TATGTACTCAACACATTTAAATAGTATCATAGTAGATCGGATGAGTGGTTTAGTAATCCATAAGTAACAAACAGACACACACGCAGACAAACATACAGACAAACAGAAATTCATTTTTATATATATAGATGTCAGGTGCTGCACCCTTCCTCCTAAATTTGTCCTAGACGATACCAAATACACAGTTGGTCATTTATTATAATCAGATTGGAAAATGGATATCCAAACGTACGTAAACGAAGGGTGTACGCTAAGTTTCCATAATCTTTAGAAATAATAATTTCACTAACTTAGCGGACGGACATCCAAATCAATTTGAGAGGAAAAATTTGTTAATACCTTCTTTATTTCATCATTTTTTCGGTTTTTATTTTGCCACTTTTGAAATCTAGTAAACTCTTTGTAAGTTTTTGAAAACCTTTCAATTCATGATATCATGAATCATCAACGAAATTCATGACCCCTTGGACCTACAGCGTATATTTTGCCTTCCTTTGGGTGTTTGGCTTAAATTTTGAAATCGAATAATACTGAGATTGCAGGTTCAGTTCCGAAAGTAAAACGAGTAAAAGTTTAAAAAAATTCTTTGACCATCTCATTGACTGTGGCTCGGCGGTCCCGGGTTCGATTCCCGGGGCGGGCTCTCGAAAATTTCGATCCCGGGGTACTGGTCGTGCCCCTCGCATAATGCCTAAGCACCATGAGGGGTACGTAACGCATGTAGTGCGGCTGACTACAGTTGATTGGTAAAAAAATATTTAAAAAATCTCCAGTGGCCAACTGCTTTTTGAAAGACGGTATTACAGGACTGCAAAAATAGTCAAGATTACTAGACTTTTTTTTTAATTCACTGAAGTGACGGGTCACAACAGGAAGATTCTGTACCCCTCTCAGTGCTTAGGCACTTTTGTGAGGGGCACGTTTTCACCAGTACCCCGGGCCAAAGGCCGCGCCGGGAATCGAACCCGGGACCGCAGTCCGTCATAAACCAACTGCGCCACGACGGGTCGTACGGCGACGGGTCGCACTTCAAAGATCCTTTCAGCTGGTGACAGCTGCCAAAACAATTATAAGTTAAAAGGTCTCGGAACCAATCTTCAATCTAAATAATTGTTCTGATCTCATTTGACGTGGCGGTCGGCGCAATGTCAACATACGGTCGACATATCCGCCATCCCCGCCATAGGCCCCTCTCTTGGGGGCTGCTTGCGGGTAAAATTTGTAATATCCAATACGGCCCACCCGAACCCAAAATACAACAGCAGCTCTATACTATACACTGCCATTATAATCCATCAATTGCTTGGACTGAGTTCGGGTCACCAATCACAATATCGCCGTGTCCAGTCTCTGTTTGAAGCCCGTTTAGCGCGCTTGGCTCACGCTTGACTAATCAATCCTCTTAGGAACGGTTGACAACTCTCTATAAGAGTGGACCTTTGAGGTGATGCTGTCGCCGTGTCACGGAAGAACTTCTAGCTCGATCTGACCCTGCCAGTCTAGCCAGAGTCCGGCTGCTGCGTCGGAGACAACTTCCAAATCTTATTGTAGGTTTATATTCAGCTGCGCCAACGAAGTTGAACGTCTAGATGCAGCTATCCATAAAATAATTTTCTGGAAAACGTGTCTGAAAAAAATTACGGTTCGTCGTATCGTCGCCCCTCGTATAATGCGTAAGCACCACGAGGGTTACGTAAAGCCGCTTGACTACAGTTGATTGGATTTATAAAAAAAAAGAAAAATTCCCGCCTTTCTGAGGACGTTGTGTTGTGATTAGCATAGTGGTTCATTTATAATGGTAAGATTGCTAAACGTTCGTGCTTGTTGTCGCAATTTAGTGAACAATTGTTGAAACTTATGTTTTGATGGCCGCCTCAGGCATAATCAGTTCATAAAATTCCGCGCGAAGACACCAAACTTATTACAGAGGAACCATGCATTATGTCAAGGAATTGGACTCCTGTACGCTGGACCGAATTCTGGGTTTTGTGGCAGAAATGCTGATTGGCCCTGGTACGGTGGTTCTGTTGAAAAATTAAAAAATATTGACCTTCTACATGTACACTGCATACCCTATTTTGAGTTGCATCGAACCGGAGCAACCAAGCCGTGTAACCGAGCCGTTGAAGCCAGATTTCAAATTTATTTGAAAAAGAAGCGCCATTTGAGATATCGGGACGTCTGTACCGCATGCATCAGGAATGACCAAACAAAATGACCAATCGAGGTCCTTCTGAAGCTCCTCTGGCCTGTTCACTTTTTATTTTCCTGTAGATCATTGTATATCGTGAGCATATAGCTTTTTGTTGGACCCTACTACTTGACATATATCGTGAATACATAAGAGGTCCAAAGACACTTCCCTGTGGCACACCTGAGATCACCTGAATCCACTCAGAGTATACACCAGTGAGAACAGCCTTTTGTTTTCTATTCCTCTGATACTGATAACCAGTCTAATGAAAGCTGATAACCAGTCTAAACCATGCCTACTGATGCCATAGCCATTAGCTTTTGCTAACAAACGTTGATGGGGAGCTGTGTCGAAAGCCTTGCTAAAATATAAGATAACCAGATCCTACTGTTTCAAATGTTTATCCGATGATTTTTGAAGGTCATGGGTGAGAACAATAAGCGACGGGACTTAAGTGGAACGAAAAGGTGGACTTTTTAAAGTTTGAGCCCCATTTCTTTCTCATACTCTTTCTCTCCAAACAAACTAAGGTCGATTGAAGAGCACGTGGGATTTCGCATTAGCATATCAAAACGTTGTGTCGGGCGCTATCTCAACAAGTCTGCATCCCTCTGAGACCGCTCCACCTCATGAGGCCTCTCTCTGCGAATTATTTCGATGCCCCGCGAACTCAATCATAAATCTGACATAGATTGAATAAGTTAAAAAATATTTATAGTTCTGATATTGAAATCTGCTGTTCACTCTGCGACCTGAAAATATTGCCTAGCCTAGGCGTAATAATGCTACTTAGGTAGGGATCTTTAACCTGTACCTGATATCGTACAGGCACGAGTACAACCCCTCTACTCCCATTCCGAAGGAAAGCGTTTTTAGGAATTTCTCTAGCTCGAAAAATTACGGAGGTCACGGTCAGGAATCGAACCTGCGATCACGGGCAATTGAATCGTACACGCTGCCAGTGGTTTTGAACTTACTGTATGTCTCATTGCATGGCCGTGATGTTCGACCAGAGATGGCGCGGACGATACTCACGATAGTTTCACCTGTTTTTAGACAATCGAATGTCAAATCGTTGGCAGTAGTAGATGGTTTTCGGAAATGTCGTGACCTTGCAATTTGTCTTAAAACGTGCTTGCACGTAGTTCTGCTTTTGAACGAGCTACGTTGGGAAAAGCGTGGATAAGTGTAGAGGATATAAGTTCCTTTCTTTCCCGCCAGGTGGATGAGTGGCCCCAGATACGTCAATGTCGTCCGTCCGGTCATTCAATAGAGTAGCTAGTTTGGGAAGAACACACATTCCATGTTTTACGTGGAAGTTGAGACATCCGATAACCTGGAAAAGCGCCCTTATTTGTTTTTGGCTTTTCGCCAAAAACGTACTCTTCGTAGACTGTCCACTTTCTTAATCTGTTATTCTGAGGTGCAACTCGAGACGTTGGTAGGAAATCTTTTGACAGTCAGTCGTTGGCAGGGGTGTCCAAGCTATTGGCAAGCAGCGAGCGGATGGTGGCCATCGGGAAGGACGCACATTCAATATCAATTTGTGCCATGGTATTGGCAAATTTATCCGTCTTTTTCAAATTACAATTGAAGAGGTGAAATCCAGAAGGGTGCATCGTTTTTTCTTGAGTTGAGAAAAAATAGGTTTTACTAGAAATTTTATAAAATGGTTACATTTACCTGCCCAACTTGTGATGCCCTTTGTTGGAGCCAAACAAAACCAAAGGCTTATGTCAAGATTGCATTTTATTTGAGAAAAAAAGATTTTACTAAAAGTATTATACCCCGTAATACAGTTCCGTTTACCTATTAACTATTTAACTTATCTATCGGTGTTAACGTGACACTTAACTCGGATTTAAAAAAAAAAATTAACTTACCCCACTCTGTCTTTAACCCATTCAATTGTACCAGTGTACATGTAAAGAAAATAGTGCCTGACTATGGAACCAAGTTCAATGTTCCGATAATTATCCGGAGCATCACCGGAGGTCGCTAAATAGTTAATATTGAATACTTGGATTCTAGTCTGTGATAACGCGGCGAAAGCTGATTTTTTTTTGTTTCCAATCAACTGTAGCCCTGCACTACAGGCGTTACGTCCCCCTTATGGGGAACGACCAGTACCCCGGGATCGAAATTTTCGAGAGCCCGCGCCGGGAACCGAACCCGGGACCGCCGAAACCACAGGCAGGCGCTAAACCAACTGGGCTACGACGAGTCGTATTGATTTTCCGATGCCAACATGTGGGCTTTGGAGGATTCACGGTCTCCGCTTTTAAGATTCATATGCTCAGTTATTTGCACAATCTCTGTTTGATCAAGGAAGCGCATGAATTTCGCTCAGCCGCGGAGCGACACTCGGGCAAACTCTCCAATGCGCTTGGCTGCCGTCGCTCTATATGTTTGTTCATCATTGAGAACCCGATGAACATATGCAAATTAGGCGTTGCTGCCGTGTTGCAGCAAGTCACCTCTCTCGCTCGTTCCCGAAATGAATTTCTGTGAAAATTGTTGTTGAAACCTGATGTCGTCACAGACGTATTATTGTTAGAGTACTTGGCGTGCTCTAAACCAATCCCGGTGGATAAAAGACAAAAAAGAATTCAGTTGCCACAGAAAGAAGATTAGAGGGTTTATATACCCAATTGTTGCGGTTTAGTACAAGTGGGTCGCCAGAATCTAATCTCTACATGCCGATAAATATAAACGAATATTTAATTTTTTTTATTTGCGCTATCTAAGTGAATTTTTAAATATAATTACGTGAAATTTTGTACCGACGTTGGATACATTACTTGGTGCCGATAAAAATTTCATTTGTAGCAGCGTATGCGTAAAGATGTGTTGAAATATTAATTTAGATTGGCTTATTAGAATATTTGCAATTTCTGTTTTGAAACATTTTTATAGAATCTAAACTATATAAGTGACGGGGATTTACTATGAAAAGCTATGCGCATATATTAACATAGAACTACGTATGGGTGGTGTGGGAAATTCGGTTATTTCAGGGGCAGAAATTTTGTTTGCCATTGCCGAATCTGTGATGCAAGATATTGAATTTATAATGAAATTCGAAACAGAACGCTAGACGCCAACTCGATTCCTTCAGATCCGTGAACAGATTCTCTGCCTGTTTAATGAAATGTCAGAAGAGCTACAGATTATTGACATTACGTTGTTTATTTAATAATCAGTTATGCATTTTGAAGAGATATGCACCTCAATATTAAATAATTCATCGAGTTTTAGGAATTGAAGAACAGGAAATAAATCGTAGCTTGAGCAAGAGAACAATTTACAATTCACATCTGATTTTTGTCTTCGCGCTTCTCGAATAACTTGTCAAAAATAATCAGGTTACAAATTAATAAGAACCGGATTTATAGGTTCAATCAGACATAGTTGATGTTCACCTAAAATATGCTATTAAGAAAGTATACTTTAAAGAATTATACTTTTAAGGAAATTTTCTTTCGTACGTGGATAAAATAGTTAGTCGCGTATCTGTAAGGTCGCGTCGAGCTTTCCAAGATAGCGTAATAATTGGTTTCGTGGTCGTTTCAGGATATAGGGATTAAAAAACTTCGGTGTGAATCCGGCATACTTTTTGCACATGCCCATCATTGCCAATAATGTAGGCATTTTTCTGATTACGTTTTGTAAACTCTGGAGAACAAATGGAGACGCTTTCACCACCTTTTTTAAAGAAAAAAAAAACACTGGCAAAGTAGAAGTAGTTAAATATAAAAAATTGTTTGAGAGAATAGTGCAAAGTATTCCTGATTTAGGCCGAATATTTCAGATTCTAAATTATTTTGCCTCATCTGAATTGAAGCATGATGAAACATTTTTGTGTGGGCCAGTACATCGAATCTCATGAGGGAAGGAGAAAACCTAAAGTTCCGGTCCGTGTACGTATTAGTTATTACTTGTTGCGCAGTACAGGGTCTATTGGAATGTCCGCGATTGAAAACAGACGTCTACGCTGTACTGCAGTTGTTTAATTTTCTCTCTTCTTCCGAAGGCAAGTGCATGGTCCTGCCGACGTTGAGCACAAAAGGCCTGTATAATCTACTTAATGTCGTTAGGTAATCAAATAAACTTCAGTTTCGATGTGCGCCTCTCCTCTCGCATGTCTGATCCCGTGGTGGCCTTGCACAATCAGCCCTTGTGATGCCTCGTACTATGCGACGCACATCATCAGTACGTCGCATAGTGCGACGCAACCTCTTAATGTCGCAAAATGAGGAATCTACAGAGTGCCCGAGAAATTGGGCGAAATTACTGAAAAGGGTGGACGTGATGTTAAGGATAGATAGATTGCCGAACGACCGAGATAGTTTTATTTATTTAGTTATGAATTTAAAATGGACGACGAACTGAAAATGGTTGTTTGGTAAGTGAGACAGAACTCGGAAGTTAAACAAAATAATGGTTTATGGGGATAACTGGTTGTCAAGAGATACCATGTCATTATTTATTTGGGTTGTTATTCTGTATTGTTTTATTATAAGTTGGATACGAGAACTGACACGGTTAGTGGAACGGTGGCCTCAGGACTATCCCAAAACAGTCTGATGTAATCCGGTAGTAAATCTTGAGGCCACTATTATGATTTTATATAATGAACCGATTGAATTGGGGCGAACGAACAACATTTTTCTTCTTAATTGTATGAAATCCTTAACAAATATCTTAGATACAACTGGTCGTTCGACCCCCGCCTGCTTGTGGGTACATATTGTAATTATAATTGTAAATTCCAACACAGTGAAATAAAGCCCAACGTTGGCTTTTTTATAAGAATTCTAACAAGATGCCGTATGTGACGGTAATTTCAATGTCGCGCCAAGAATTTCTAAGTTCTCTGAATGGAGGGTGCGTCACATTTTTCAGTGTCGTTCAGCCTGCTCAGCTGCACTTCTTTTTCCGGTCTGAGCCATTGACGACCCACCTTTACGCTCGGCATTCTTCGAATTCCTAAACGAACGACTAACTTTCTGTTTTAATTTACCTAATGAATTTTCCCCGGGGGGGAGTGAAGGGGATCGATCATTGCTGGCGGTGTCTTGTGACGCCGGAAGATGGGGGTACGATGCCCATTTACAATAAATGATATATTTATGGGTATAAAATTCAATTTATTAAAAAAATTGTATTTGTCACGGGTTTCAATTCGTTATTAGACGATACCAATAGACCAATCTGCAAGGAGACGCTTTCTCTTGTAAATCTTTTTCTTGATTTTTCATAAAATTAGATTGTTTAAAAACAATTTTTATTACCGTTCACTCTTCCGTCGCGACATTGGTGCGCAGTCAAACACTTTTTTTCAATTCGTTAGTGAATGGCACTCTTATCAATAAAGGCACTTGAGCAAAATAGAACTCGAATTCAATAGCGAGGGGTGGCCTGTACTCGAAAAAAAAATGGAACAATTCGTTGCCTGAAGTTTGCTACTCTGTGACTTAAGAGAGAGAGTTTAGCAAAACCTGTCCACTCCGATGAAGGTCTGCTGCTACGTATTTCAGCAGCATTCATGCTGACGCTGCTATAAATTTTTAACGCGCCACTAGAGAGAATTAACAATCGTTCCACCGAAATCGATTGCTGAGAGAGAGGGGGAGTGCGGTGGAGTCAGACGACATTGACTCGACACTCCAACTGCCACCTAGTGGCATCTTTCTTCATTAACCCCGTTCTCGCATTGAAGTGATTGGGGGGTTGGTATTGACGATGGTGGGAGTTGGGAATGGGGGGAGTTAAGGGAGCCCGGTCGACCCCCGTCCCTCAGATGACAACCGAATAATTGATTAGATCGGCGAAAGACGCTATAGTTAGTCGTTTGGGTGTGTCGATTGGAATAACAGGTGGTGGATGGGGAAGCAACGAACTGAAAGGACTAGACGCAGCCACCACTTTTAAGAACTCTTACCATTGGATTTTCCTTAGATTTTTCCTACCATCGAAAACGTATCGGCAGTTTATTATTGTCGCCGCCAGTTGTGCCACTAGTTCTTACGCGAGATCCCAATGTATTTTCACTGCAAATCGAGCTGGCCTGCGAGACATCGATGTGTCCGATTTTTTAAATTTCAACAACTGGCATAAAAAGACAAATAAACAAAACATTAGAGATCAGTTGCGATTGTCTTGGACGATCCCATTGCTTATGCAATTTTTGAGGACCCAATCAGGTTTTAGTACAAAAAAGAAATTTTAGTCTGGGTTGTTTTATGATAATACTCTGCCGCGTACTTCACCAACTGGACCAATCAAAACTAAAAATACAACCATCCCAGCCCTAGCCTTAATCCTGGGAGATAAAAACAGGCAACAGGCAACATGACCATCAACATCCAACTTGTAACAAATTGTTCATTAGCTAATTTCAGAATTAATCCGACGCAAATACCCTGCATCTCCCAATAACACAATTCTTGTCATCTACAAATTCTTACACATTTGAAAGTACACTATCAAATAAAGCATATTAATAAATTAGTGCAATACTCCTCAAAATTTAAAAGACACGATATTTCTAAAAGAACTCTCGGTGATTGGAATCTTCTTGATATTTGGCTTGCCAGCCATGGATCCAACCAGCGGTAGCACAGCCTGTGTTGGTGTTATTAATAATTGATTAAAAATAAAATTGTTTTTCATTGTGAAATTTGTTATTGATATAATCTGTATTTACTGTATATTGTATACAATTTATTAATACATAAATAATTTATATTTCTCAATTCGAAATAAACACATGTACGAGTATATAGAAATGTCGTCACAGCGTGTACCACCTGTAAGATGAGTAGTAGCGCGGGTGGTTAGACCTTTGATTATTTGATCCTTTCGTTATCCAAATCCAGGCACTATGTGAGAGGCACATTTTCACAAGTACCCCGGGATCGAGAATAATCGAGAGCCCGCGCCGGGAATCGAACCCGGGACCGCCGAACCACAGCCCGTCGCGACGACTGCGCTACGACGAGTCGTACACCCCGCCATAGGCCCCTCTCTTGGGGGCTGCTTGCGGGTAATAATTGTAATTGTAATTGTACAAGTACGAGTTTTAACAATTTTAATCATCGGAAGCGGATATACAATTTTCGAGGCACAATATTTTCGGGGCATGTTTTATTTTGAGACAACGGGGGTCAGTTTGACCCCCGTTGTTTATGGCACCATCTGGTGTCTTATTTTGTTTTTTTTAGGCCAGCTTTTACCAATGAAGCAACTGGTGAAACCTACTCTTTTGGTTGACAAATTGAGGTGGGGACGTCGTCATTGACTGGCCTCCATCTACTCTAGACCATTTATACTCTTTGATAACACTGTTTTATTTCTAGAATATAAGGGATCTGACAAATTGGAACATGGTTTCGAAAGTGCAGTTCAGCTTTATCTCCTCCATATAGAAAATTTATTTGCAGAGGTCCTTTTTCTTCTTTTTTTGTCGGGAATACATTATGATTTAATTTCAATTTATGCTGGATTTTTTCTCTCCTCCAAAAATTGATTTACTGTCTAGCGGCAAATTAAATTTTCGGATTGTTCATCGTCAAATTGCAGCAACAATTCATTTCTAGCAGTTAGCCGCTCCCAATTGTGGCTTTTTGCAAGACGTCATTTTCATTGGTGGATATAGACGGGGAAGTATCTCTAACGAATTTCCTGATGTTTCTGATGATTGGAAAACTATCGATAGTTTTTTTTGGACTCTCACCCACTAAATGCATATCCAGCGCTCCTAGTGGCGAAATAGGATTAAATTTCGCTAGCGGCGACAGTTGTTAAATTGCTGTTAAGCGGCGACAGATTTTAAGTTACTTTCAGTTTGAAACTACATTATCATACAGTGGTGTAGTGATGGGATCTCATTGTGTTTTTTGATTTCAACTAAAATTATTTTCAGTTGAAATAAATTCGATGAGACTTCAAGCTAAATGGAAATCTGTAACTAGGCGACACATTTTCACCAGTATCACGGGATCGAATAAACGAGAGATCACACCGGGAATCGAACTCGAGACTCTCACACCACAAGTCTCCCTACCGTCTGACCTGCGACGTTCGTATCATTTTAAATCTAAAATTTCTCCTTCATCCCGTCATGGTGAATGATTCATATGCGATCTGAAAATTGCCATCGAAATTTAGTTATATGTGCGGTATCAATATCCCTATTCCAATCCAAATTCAACAAGACAGTGTAGATGAACCGGATGTCGCTTGATCCGTGAGATGACGCGGCCATGCCCCGATTGATCTGTTGGATACAATTTTGCTCTCCGCAGTGTGCTTGATGATTTATACCGGATATTAAAATAGAAGGCGAGAAATAAAATCTTTCTCAAACGTATCGGAACAGCATAAGTAATCACTAATTCAAATAATCCGTTTAACACCGACGAAGAGCACGAATAGGCCGGGACGAACGAGACTTTATTCTTACGTGTACAGTACCTTATACACATGTTACAGTACTCTCTCTATCTCTCCAATTACATAATGGGATAACTATGCAAGATTTACAAGTACAAATTTCTACGAACCATTTTATTTTTGTTGGCGTTGCCCGAGCGCGAACGACCGGATCCAATGATTAGAGCGGGCTGAGGCCAATTACGCTCGTCACTTTTCAGCATTTCGATTATTCATTTCGTTTGGCAGCTCGCTAATTTGGACACGCAACAAAAGCCGAAAGACTTAATCCGGATTTGCTAAACGTGTTCGGGCCCCCGAAGTGGCGGCGGGGTGCGGCCGGGAAAACTGTTGCCAAAATGCCAGTTCCCGTTCTCGCCCAATCATGTCTTCTCCACCTCCGCCACCAAAAACACGAGTTTTGTTTGGCCAATTCCCAGCGAGGATTTAGTCATGTTTTGCCAATATATCGACTTTTGTATTATTTATGAGCGAGAAACGCGCGGCGACGAGCCGACAAATACAGGTATATATATATTTTTTTTTTATAATCTCCTGAGACCTGAGACAGAAATGTCGTCCGACCTGAGCGAAGCACGAAAACCGAGATAAGCGATGCGGTAAATGACATCACCATTTCCCGCAACTCGTTGGCAAAATCGATGCAGTTTCGCCACATATCCCATTGAAGCTTTTCGGAACCTTTGTTTCAATTCGAGTGGTTAGCGTGCTTTCCTCCCGGCCCGTGATCCCGGTTTCGATTCCGGCGGACACCTTCTGAATTTTTCGGGCGTGAGAAATTCTTTCGAACGCCTTTTTTCGGAATGGAAGTAAGCCGTGGCTGTACGATATTAGGACACGTTAAAGATCCCATTCTTAGTTAACAAACAAACCTTTTGTTTCAATTCAATAAGCGAATGTAAGACGCCGGGCCCTGAGACACCTCGTAAAAATGCCTCTGTAACAGGTAGGCACGCAGGGGTGTAGTAATTTCTCAGTCAGAAGAAATGAGATCGTGGTCCGTGACCGATTAGTTAAAGACGTCTTATCAGAAAACGACATTCGACAAACAATTCCTGGGCTCGAATGTCTGTCTCGGTAGATTTAATTAGAAGATTAGTATCAATCCTGTCCTCCTGTGCTCGGACGTTCTGGGATTGACTCAGAGTTCGGATGAAAATTCGTCACACGTATAATTATTTAGTGTTCACCTGCTGCGGACGGTGTGCCATGCGGACAATGATCTTGGCGGTTGCACATGTTCTTCACTGCAGTATTTCTTAAATTGTATTTGGCATTACGGCGGATCACAGGATGATTTTGGGCCAATTTAAGTTGCTCGGCGCTCGTCATAATGCTCTGGGATGGGACGTAATTTCGTATAACAATTTGATGCTGCTAACCAACAAAGTATAATCTTTTCTGTCGCATGTATGGCGACCCTTTTTTATTTTTGTTTGTAGGGAGACTTAAGTAAACGGTTGCCGGTGAAACGGCTTTACTATTTTGTCGGCACGGTCCAGCGTGGCTGCAGAGCCTAATGCGGAATAATGGCTAATGCCTTTCTATTTAAATATCCATGGCAACGCAATGTTATAGGAGAACTGGACTGCGCTTTTTTCCTGAGTGGTGCACATTTCGCCATTGGGCAGACGACAGCAGTTCAATTGGTGCTGCTTTCGTGACCTTTCGTAGAGATGTCGGATTTCTTGATATTTCGTAAGACATTCTAACCACTTTACGCTCTAAAAAAGCATCGGGTGGCGCTTATTTTATCATTTAGCACTTCGTGCATTTAATAAACAAAAATAAACCAAGTCGGTGTGACGCATGCTGCATAGAGAAAACGTCATTTATGCGTCGCCATCTAGGCATTGACATTTAGGGTCTGAGATGCGGGATGTTTCAATGACCGATGCTGTTCAATGCTGACTACGCTACCGATATCAAACAATCGTCGTTTCGATTAAGTTGTTTTATAAATAATAATTATAATATACCGAATTTTGTGAGCAAAACAATTTTACATCTGCGTAAGATGTTCGAGAATGTGTCAACTATACGCACTGTTGTCAACACGAATTCGGGTTACAATGGTAATGTGAGCACTATCGGCTAACGGTGCGACCATCTTTGTGTCCAATTAAACTACGCGAGCGCCACCTGAAGATTTGGCGTAACATTCGCCATCGAACTGCCCCAGCTACAAATACAGAGTATGTGAGCTTCTTTGGAGCTCCGATTTAATTAAGTTCGAAGCAAACCCTCCAGGACCCTTTTTTTACTTGAGGTATTGTCTAGCACATTCACTTGGTTGTTAACAACTCCATAATGGAATCCAACTATACCACCATTTTCCTTTACGAAATTGTATAATAAGCACTAAGGACTTTTGTTAACCACTGAATCACTAAAACAGGCAGCACACGAATATTTCTACACTTATTTTTGTGTAATCACTACCGGTTAAGGCTCCCACTTTGATATGCCTAAATTGACTGACAATTCATTTTATTATTCAATTCATTTGAATGGTTAGTTCTTCAATTGTGTGGAGATGTGTTCTTTTTGTAAGGAAATACGAAGTTTAGGCCTTCACGTGAGTTAATTCCATGGTGACGTGTGGTTGACTCCAGGTTATGTAAGATTAGTTCAGGAGCGTGAAGAATTAGTTTAGGATGAACAAATAAAAAAGAAAAATCCGAGGTGACTCAAAACGCAGACTCAGACCCGGACTTTTATTCCACTTAAATAAACTAGGGCATAGCGCTGCCTAGGATGTACCCCCATCGACAGGTGGCGCCCCAATCAGGAAATACTCCGTATCTGCGATCTCGCGCGTACGAAGCGAACAGGTACTTGCACTGACCGTGTGTAACAATTCGTAAACACAAAATCCACCGGAACGCTTTCAAACGGAACACAACTCTTATCTCCCATTTAATATTTGATACTTTTTCCGCGAAAGACATGAAATATAAATTGTGCGTTTCTCTCACGTTGGACCAAACCTGACAGCGAGAAAGACCGCAGGACTGCTCACCGTAAAATTTCTCGACAGCCGTTGCGATAAAAAAAAATATGATCGGTGAAGACGTTGTACGCTTTTTCTTCTTCCGCGCTTCTGATATCAAAATAGCAAGTTTCTGATTCGGTGTACCGTTCAAATATTTTTATGCGAGAGTTTTAAACAACTCTTGAACGATATAGCTGAATGCATCCATAAGTTGCTTTCTATTTGCTCGGTTGTAGAAAAACGAAGATCTAAGAACGTTTTAGACGTGTCAACGTTTGCGTGCAGTAGTTGCAAGTCAGCGATTCTTAGATTTCTTGGTGGTTTTATTTATGGAAATTCGTGCAAATATATTAGCATCTATTCATTCTAAATACTTGTATGTCTATGACCCAGCGTGTTCGATTTGCGACGAGTTTAAGCGGCTGCTCGACAGATGGCGTTGGCGATGGATTATATGTTCGCAAATGAGTACGATATTCGAACGACCTTTTTCTTCTATAGGATCACAATGGAAACAGACGTTCGGGAAAATTCGCAGCGCAGCTTTAACTTCTCCAAAAATTGTTCGACCAAATTGACTGCGTAGAGAAAAGATCAATTTGCATTGGTCAATTACGATGGTCTCTGCGAGAATTTCGAACGCATTTTTGTGGACGAGTCTTAAGTAGCGCTGGTTGTGTGGGCTGTTTCGTGTCACTCGGGAGCTCATGCATAAATGGGGCAGCTGGTGAATTAATAATGCAGCCTTTACTTATACTACCCGACCAGTCACGGACCCAATCTCTCTCGGGTGTGGTACACAATGCAGGCTTCGTGTAAATTCGTGAGGCTGGTGCTCAAGTGGTAGCCTAGAAAAATAATTGCTCACTTTCGACATCGTATGCCACAATTTTTAAATTAAAAAACATTGTTTACAGAGTAGCTGCTTGGTTGTTTCAGTTCGTGCGCAAGCAATATGAGATGCCTCTACAGAATGTCGTTCTTTTATCCAGAACTGTGTTGAGAGTCGTCTTTCCATTCTGGAAAGTACATTTTGGTTTCATTTCTGTACTTCAGGGTTTCTTTTTCTAAAGTGCTAAAGTTTCTAGAGTGCTATTTCATTTTTTCTATCTAAATATTGACTTTTCAAACTTAAACCTACACAGTACATAATTTAAACAAATTTAAATACACATGCACCAAACATCAAACTCCACGGAGATTTAAAAAATAAAATTGAGATCTTCGTCTTTGGTGAATATTTTTTTGTGATATCATCTTATGATTTATGTACAGAATTTGCACTCACAAATATATCCGGCTAGCTACATAATTAATGAATTTTTTAATGTTCATGAAACATTATGCAATCCTTATGTGCTAACATTTACATTAATTGTTCATGAGATGTGAATTTTTCCCCCAATCAACTGTAGTCAACCGCACTACAGGCGTTACGTCCCCTCATGGTGTTTAGGCACTATTTAAGTAGGCACTATGCGACCAGTACCCCGGGTCCGAAATTTTTTTTCGAGAGCCCACGCCGGGAATCGAACCCGGGACCGCCGAGCCACAGTCAGTCGCTAAACCAACTGGGCTACGACGAGTCGTGCGATGTAATATTTTTTTATTAATAATGCAATGTTTCATGATTTTCACTCCTTAAGTTTTGAGTAAATGAACATACCGTGTTTAATTGTTTATTTCTGTTTTTGCACATAAATGCCAATCATTAAATTTTATGTGCGAAATTTCATTTACCCTCCGCGGAAATGTGTTTTGGGAGTTGAGGATCGGCTTAGTCTTGAAATAGATGTATACCAAGAAGAACATGAGTCGTGAAAATGGTTAATATAATTAATAATTACCGTATTCAACGAACCGAGCACGGTAGAAACTGAACCAGTCTTTACATGCCCGTAAATCTTAATTACTTGCTAAATCCTCCGGAATTACAAATGTCTAGGCTGTCAGGGCCAGCATACAAAATGTATGATTGCAACCAACTGTGACCACAGGTGAAAATATCTTAAAGTCCCGCCGCACTTTTAGAGAGTGTTTCTCGCTTGGTATAATTGCCCCTGGATTTATCGAGGCGAGCAAATAGGCACAACTCGGGTGTAATGTGTGATTGCCAACATTTACCCAGCCCCGTTAATGCGTACTATCGCAACCAAAGTAAACATTACACTCATTCTTATAACTTCTAACCTTTGCCAAGAGAGAATAGGTGGACACCAGACGGCGCATCAATCGACCGACCTGCCACTTACATGCCAATTCATGCTCCAGTCGTTGTTGCATCTAGTCATAACGAAACTTGTGAGCATTTAACTTTGTGGTCACGTGTGCTGTCCCCAGACGTTTGAGAAAGAGAGCACAATTCTCTCCTTTGGATTATACAGTATAATTGGATTATATAATTCTTTCCTGCAATTTCAAACCGAAATTGTGAAAGGAAAAGAGAACCAGTGAAGATCGCATCAAGCAAAATTCTGTCACGTACGACGAACTTCTGAACCATCGTACAATTTACAGAACGCTATTTTGTTAGGATTCACAAAGAAGGCAGACATTGGATGTCGAGACAAAGGTCACACCCTTTTGCGCACACGACATTATCACGACATTCATTTACAACTCGCTTATTGCCTTCGACATTTGTCCCTGAGACGTCCGTAACGTTGTCGAGGTCTCAGGAGTATCTTCGACTTTAATGAAACCCTAGACATGTGTTTTTACGGTCGGATGCAGCGTCGGCTGGACTACCGAGTGTCTTGTGAAAACGAAGCCTGCCAATAAAGACCGAAAACTCTAATCGAAAAGCACTCATTTGCTCTCAACGTGACCGTGGACAATAAGGGTCGTCCATTATTGACGCGTGTAGACGCGCTCGACCTTCGTTCACCGTACTTTCCTACAGTTAAAACGAGACGAAACTAACCGTAGTTCACTCGACATCCACTTCCAACCAGTAATCAACCTTACTTTAATTAAATTCCAACCAATCGACCTTCTAACCGAAAACTTGGAACATAAACTGATCCCCGAATGTCGATTTCTGATCGACTACTTTAGCCAACCGACTACAGCCCTTTCACCTGAAACTGTCGTTTTTCTGAAATAAAATAAACGTTTGTCTTAGAGGTAACGTAACGGTAACCGTCACCGGTAACGTGTCCTGCTATCGTAGAGACACGGGTCACGATTTTACTACCATTCCGAAAGGTGTGCGAAATAATTCCTCTCGCCCGAAAAATTCCGGAAGTGTCGGCCGGAATCGAAACCGCGATACTTGCATTGAAGGCTGACCATTACGCCACTCGACACCTCAGTCGATTTTCTAGCGCTGCGGATTAATTATCATTGGCGGATGATACGGAGGAAAAGACGGCACATTAATTATCATTGGCGGATGATACATTGTTTGTCGTCAGCGTTGCAGGCGTTTGATTAGAATGGATTTGCTGGCAAACTCTGTTGAGTCAGCCATTTCATGAACTGCAGCCTTGAAGCGGAGCCAGTGGTATTCAAACCCAATTTTAGTTACATGATGTACGAGTTGGTGTGACTGAATCTGCTCACTAAATAGAACAAAGCGTTGCACGTACCCGTATTGGCTCATAACTTGGGACGGGGCACGTCGAAGAACCGAGAGGGATTGGTGGAGTTCTTGAAAATTCAAAAACGAATGGGTTATTACAAATCGTCTGGTCATTAGCATGCGCCACGCGTGGAGAGTTCGTTTCGGTTTTGGCGTCACGTACGGTATGATTGATGCCACGCACATTTAAGAGCATATGGCATATTCCATCACTTGCCACTATACATATGGAACTCCCTGTAGTACTTGATCAAAGGGGCCATGCGAGTCAAGATATTGTAATTTGTTTCGCGAAAGAGTAGGACCGGGTGCGCATTCTGGACTCATTTTAGTGGTACGGTGCAATGTGACGTCACATATATAAAAATACAAACAGTTATTCATTCGTTACGTAATTGTTTGCGCGTGAGTTTGGTTTTAGAGTTAGAACACTCACTTATTAAATTCGATAAGTCGACCAGGACGTTTCCGTTGAGTTTTAAACGAATCAGTAGTTTTTCCTAAACTACAATTTGATTCAAAACTCCCGCTTCTCAGTCGCCTCTAACTATCAGTAGAAGGCGACACGTTTCTGTTTTTATGTAGTGTTGGTTTTGTTTATTGAACCCATATCTCATGATCGCAACAGGATAAAAACCTTAAATAAGTTGCAAGGCCCGTAGAATTTGCGGCACTTCATCCATTGTAATTTTCATTAAATTTTACGTCGTTTGTGAGCTGCAAAAACACGAAAAGGAAACTGTCAACTTTGTTTTATAGTAATTGATTTCGCAGTTTCCGTAATACGGATTTTGTTTGACTCTTTTCTTGTGACGCCGTTTTGATGGGGGAAATGTCCACAATGTACACCCTGCGTGACCACGCCGAGCACGTACGTATATACAGAGTACGAATTTATGCCTGGCTGAGTATATATATTTGGTTTCTGTGAGCACTACACTGTAGACCTTAATAAGGGAACTGAGTCGAACACGAGAAATGCACTCTCACCATCTCTACACTTGACCTACCCGGCATGCGTATCGCAAAATCGGTGGCTACGTTCTTGCCGCAAGATATCCTTATTTCCTTATATCATAGAGCCGAGTCTGACAAATGTTTTCTTTTCAATGCGCAAAGAAAATTTTTGCAAGGTGGGCCAGAATCGTTATTCAATTCACGGCAATACATTGAACGTTTTTTGAACTGACTGTTGGTTTCGGCGGTCCCGGGTTCGATTCCCGGCGCGGGCTCTCGAAAAATTTCGATCCCGGGGTACTGGTCGTTCCCCCTCGCAAAGTGTCTAAGCACCATGAGGGGGACGTAATCCTGTAGTGCGGTTGACTACAGTTGATTGGACAAAAAAAAAAAAAAACTAGTTGTTAAGGAAGTCCACCATCATTTCCGCCCTTAATCCTTCTCTCCCGTAGAAGATCTGGACATTTTGTCTAACCGTAATTTTGTCGCATGAAAAATAATTTGTGCTGATCAAACATCGAACATCCTTGATTCGGCAAGAGTATCTTGCGGATGTTTGTACAATGTGTATTCGGGAAGTCTGATAAAGTTGATTATTCATGACAAAATTTAATTTGTGAACAGTAAATGAACTACATTTTCTTAATAACCCCAGACATTGCTCAGATGATTTTGAAATAAACTCAGAGCAGATAGGAGCGTAAATTGACAATTGACAAGTAACTTATCGCGATGATCGAAATTAGCATTGGTGTCCATGGCTCGTTTGCTTCCGGTCGATGGGAGGACTCGGATGACCATCTCTCGATTGCAGTTCGCGAGAGATCAAGTCCGATGGCGACCTCGTAGATTTTGAATTGTTTATGCTTACTAATGATGTTGTGACCCGATCGCTGAGGAGATAGTCTGTCGAGCCGACTGGTTGATTCAAAATAATTCTACATCCACTATGGACATGTTCACTGTAGAAGGGGTCTGTGTTGCTGACTCGTAGACTTGGTTAGAGAGACGAAGACGGCGGGCGAGAAAAGTGTTCTTTCTTCGTACTCGGAAATGTGTCGCGGCTACAAATCAAGCGTGAGAATGTTTACATTCTTCGCCACCAGGTTTATCTCTCTCTCTCTCTCACGATACCTCAATGGAGGCGCCCAACCATCTAATAATCGCTAAAGAAAACAACAGTTCGCGCCGCCATCGTATTACGCGCGTTATGTCTAATTCGGAGCCACCGAACCATCGTGTTGTTGCGCGTTAAACATGTATTACTTATTGTGAGGGTTGATTATGTTGTCGTCTTAACCATTCGATAGTTTTGAAGATCGTCTACAAGGAAAGAAAAAAACCCTCAGACAGTTCTGATTTTAGAAATTGCGTGGTAATGCTTAACCGTGATCTGTATCGTAAAAATTCAGAGGTGGAGCTCAGGAGGATTTTGACTCGGGTTTGTTCCTGGAGAGTTTTGAAAGGTCAGGGCGTCATAGGTATTGTACTATATCAATGGCCGCACTCTCCCTACTCTCGACACACATAGCTTTTTTTTCAATCAGCAGTTTCTTGTCGTCTCATCTCGGTCGTGCTCTTGTGCAAGTTAAGCGTGGTGGATGGTCATGTAGTGGTGGTGGTGGTGTTGGTGGGTGGCGGAGGATCCCGATGATAGAACGCTGAGATAAATGCCCACTTGACCGACCGTTATTAGGTGGAATCCGCCACGGTTGATTGTTGAGGGACGCGGGGGCGTTCGTGGAATGGAGAGGGATGGGTTTTTGTGCGCCGGGGACTGAAGGTGGCGACACGCTTTATCATCGCAGCGACGCGTGGCGGTGGAAGCCCGCACTACCCTAGAGCCCTTCACGAGAAGCCCGCAGTTGTTAAAATTTGATCGTCAATGGGTACTAAATAATTAATGCCAGGCACACTGAGCTGCTGACTGCTGAATGACCATCCGCCACACAATTTGGCCTATTGTTTAATGCAACGGGTGCCCATGAATGATGGATCGCCATCAGAGACGCTTCATTTTACGACCCGTCGTAGCGCAGTTGGTTAAGCAACGGACTGTGGTTCGGCGGTCCCGGACTCGATTCCCGGTGCGGGCTCTCGATTATTCGATCCCGGGGTACTGGTGAAAATGTGCCTCTCACATAGTGCCTAAGCACTGAGAGGGATACAGAATCTTCCTGTTGTGATATACATTTCAGTGAATTAAAAAATATGTATATATATCTTCTAGAAATGCAAGAATAGATGATAAAATAAATTATATAAAAATCGATGTTTTTTAACTAACAAGAGTGTTCGAATTGTGAATTTTTCTAAACACTTGAAGAATATAAAGTGCAGAAGCACGTTGATTCGGATATATTTTAAATAGAGACATAAAGCTAGATAGTATAGCGGCAATAATCCAAAAGTTACATGAATAATACGACGAAAGGAATTATTATTGCCACTATACTATCTGGCTTTATGTCTCTATTTAAACACTTCAAGAAGCTTAAGAAATAGCGGTTGGTATTTTTTTTAAATTCACTGAAGTGTATATATATCACAACAGGAGTTTCTGTACCCCTCTCAGTGCTTAGGCACTCTGTGAGGGGCACCTGTGAGTATGCAACAGGTTCGGCGCTAGTTTCGCCTAATTTAGTTGGGCAATGGTGATTTAGCGTTTAGGAGAATGACGACCCGAGTGGTGACACGACGTTATTTAGTGCAACCTCCGACAAAGCCATAAATAACGCAAATCCACCACCATACGTTCTACGCCAGTCTATCCATGTGAGCGCAGCGATGCGCCCACATGAGTTTGTGTAGCGCGCTTCTTATGGTGAATGGATGGGCGAATGAAAAATGTAAAGTCTCGTCGTGACTTAATGCACCGTGACTTGCCGAGTCCAGAAGATCAATCTCGCGTATACGCTCCGAGAACAGCAGCCACTCTGCAAGTACAAAAAGAAACACATAGAAAAGAAGCATTTTTGTCATGAACACTACGGTCCTGGTTCTGACTTCTGAGAAGCTCTTCTGCTAGTAGGGCCGTCCTATTCAATTTTGGGCCCTGCTTGACAGAAACATTGGCCTCGGCCCTTGCCAACGTAATTAAAGGGATTGTTGTACCTATTTGCTTTATCTGTGTTGATTGTTTTCTTACTCGATTAATGTACCAGATATGTTTAAGCGAATTGCAATTTAATAATGTCTAGTTGATTAGTGAGTACAGGGTGTAATAACAGGGTACAATATCTAATCACTTTCATTGCACAGTGATTTGTTAATCTACATACACTAGCACAATCAACCTCAGTAGTTTATTTGCAATATATGAAAAAGATAAGTATTCAATATCAAGAAAACGTTTCCAAATTTGTAACTTACAAAAAGAAACGTCGGTGGTTCAGTGCCTAGAAATAATAATCAGAATTTGTGGATTCGGGACAGCACCGAATGAAATGACGAACTCGCTTTTATAATATTATTTTATTATTATTTAATTTGAACTGGTAATTGCAAAAAATGCAGAGTTCCGGATCCCTCCCTGGATTGCCGGTCCAGTGTCCTACCAAATAGAAATAATAAAATATAAAAATGTCGACTTGAGTTTTAAATGGAAGATAATGAAACATGAAGCTAAAAAAAATCAAGCATCATGTTAATTATAAAATAAAATGCAACATGTAAATTAATGAAACAATAGGCAACATTTAGGCAACAAGAATAAGATAGAAAAATATAAAAATGATAATTGGTAAATTTTAAATACACTGTATAATGCATCTAAACTTACTAATTAAAACCAGAAAAAAAGGAAAACTAGGAAATGACAAGCCCAACTAATTAACTATGCAAATTAGAAAAAAATGAATAACATACTGTACATGTAAATAAGTAAAGTTGATAATTGAAACAGCATATCGCCATCGTCGTGCAATTAGCAAGTAGCAGCGGCGTATTTTTCTGAAAACCTTAGGCACTTTGCGAGGGGGAACGACCAGTACCCCGGGATCGAAATTTTCGAGAACCCGCGCCGGGAATCGAACCCGGGACCGTCGAAACCACAGTCAGTCGCTAAACCAACTGGGCTACGACAAGTCGTACATACCTTATTAGAATGGTGGTGACAAATTCAGGCATTCTCTAGGGCCTAGACGACGAGAGTCAAGCGGTAGAAAATGGTAGAAATGGGACTCTCAAACGCGCTGCAATCCGCTATTTACGATGCCATACAACAAAAGCTAAAAAAAAAAAAACGTACGCCGGTGGGTGTATACTATGGGGTGGGGTTAGGGGTTCGAGCATCAACCGAAGCAGCTGCTGCCGTTTAGATGTAATTTCCAAGCGCAATCTCATCTTTAAAGTGTTTTTCTCGGGCGCCGTAATTCTATCAGCCGCCGATCTAATGTTGCCGCTCGCTTCGCTTCGGCTGTAAATTGACATTTCGCTTCCGATCTCTGTTGTTGCCGTCGTCGCGCCACCACCACCAAAAGTGTCCTCGTCCTCGTGAGACCAGTCAGGCACCCCCCCATCCGACCTTCACGTGTGACCTCTGCGCTAGGCGTCCCATTGATGCCCTCTGGTGGTTTTTTTGTGGAGAATCAGTCGTTGCGGTTCCAGTGGAGAGGTGGCGTGTATTTCGAATTCGGGATATGGAATGGTGGTCAGAACCATGCGACCCCGAGCACTGTGTCTCCTATCTTCTATCTTCCATTTAAAAGATAATATTATAATTTTTTGCCAGCAACTTACATTTTTTTTGTAAACTTTGGTGCTTCAAATGTTAATTTTTCACATGCGCGACGCATATCCGAATAAAGATTCTATGACTGTCAGAGAAAGCAGACTTTGCATTTTACATGGTGTCTAAGCACTGAGAGGGGTATAGAAACTTCTATTGTGATACACACTACAGTGAATTTAGAAAAAAATTGTTAAAAAATTATTAAATTGTAAGTAAAAAAAATAATTTCGAGACAGAATTTCGAAGAGAAAATGTCTTTTGTCAGTTTGTACATTTAAGAAAATGTTGTGACAGTCGGCATAAATTTAAACTACTGCATCAGATAAGTTTTCTATGTTGTGACTCGTTTGCAAAATTGTCCCCTTGGACAAGAAATAACATTCCCAGGACCAAAAATAAGTAAAATAGGGGAAATCGGGCGAGGTAGGGGGGGGGGTGTCACCTTACTTATACGAAAACCAATCCCTCGTCTTACCCGTCACACGCCCTGACTATTTTTTATGTATTATTGATCCAGTTTTTATTTTTTATTTATTTGCAGGGATCTCAAACCAGATAACATATTGCTGGACGAGGAAGGTGAGTTGATCATGTCATTTATTGTCGTGTAGGGGGGACGAGGTGGAATTTTGAGGGTCAGCTGGAGCATGTGGCGTTTGACGTATCTTTTGCCACGATTGCCACTATTGCAGTTTTGTCTTGAGACAACAAATGTGGAATGCACATTAAGAGTTGGACTTTATTGTGGTCTAGATGTCCTAATCGATCTGTTTCTGATTTTCTTTTCGAATAAATGCCCCGAGCTCAAGAGGTTAAGTGGTGGCAGCTAATACTCGCATGGCCATTCCGGCGTCTAAAGATTTTTATTCGCCGCGGTCCAAAATTCACGACCGTCTCAGTGACGCGCCCACCATCACTCATTGAGGCCGTGACGCTATCGGTCTTTCGAAAAGGCTCGATTCCGCTCCAAGCTCATTCGGATATCCGGTTTCTCTGCGGAAACGTCGATTCCGTTTAAGAACAACATTTCCTGGAAAGTCTCTTGCCAGCACCAGCATTTTAGTTGAGCGCTCGGCTCTCTCTTTCTCCGCCCTGTTCGATCGAACAATTTTCGGGAAAACAATTTTTTCGCCCGTTTCGACCCCCCCCCCCTCTCGCATGACGTGAGGGCGTGACACACTGAGTGTTCTGAGTTTGCGAATGATTCGCCTCATTTCCACGAACCATTTCGATGGTCTTCGAAATGGTGGCGCGTCCGTAATTCGAAGTCGTTGTCAAGAGTATTTGCGCTGAGTTACATTCGACCCTCGTTTGTTAGGTAATACTTTGTAATCCAAATTTGAAATTTCCAATTATTTGTAAGCTATATTATAATCCTGAAAGTTTGTCCTTTTTTAATTACCCTTTTTAACTGTTTTGTTTTGGCGATTATTTACGAACGGCTTAACGAAATTAAATAATATCTGAACTGTAGATAGTTCCGAAAGAAATTTGTTGAGCGCAAGTTGTTTCAGATCTCGATTTTGCGTATTTCTCGAGATATCAGTCGTTGAAGTTTTTGCGTCACCACTTGATCAAAATGGCGCTGAACATTCGAGCGCCAATCACGTGCTACCATTGATGCCAACCACATTTTCCGCACTATATCTTGTGATTAGATATTTAAATTGTCAAACGTTTGGGAATCTTAATTTAAAAAACAATACATTTTTCGTGTTTACGCAAATTTCGACGCTGTTTAATACTCCATTCCAGTTTATACACTCGAGTAGTTTAGGAAAAGCGGAGAATGTACACCCAGACTAGATAAGCGTCAACTGTGATTCTTAAAAGTGGGACGCCCCCGCCACCTCGAAGGTGTTCCAACTACATGGAAAAATGATTGATCCCGGACATAGCCATGTATTTGAAAGGGGTTTTTCTTGGACAGCTGTACGCGCGGGAAAGATCGATCAAGATTCACCTTTTTCGATCGGGATTCGTTAGGAAGGAGGAAGATGTGAGCCCAGAAAATCGATTTTTCGGATGAACCGATAATTCCTTGCGGCTTTTTTCCTTGTTAGTTTGTCACGGGGGTTTCTTCGAAGAAAGAATAGAAGAAAAAAACCTTGTAACTTCCGACTGCTCGGAGGCGATCGATCTTTGTAAACACCTCCGTTCGAATATCTCGACAAATAAAATATATACGGAGCCTGTATATACGAGTATATGTCCACGCAGTAATTTCCTGGGAATTTCTCTGGAAACGTCGCGTTAGGAACATCTTCGAACCACTTTGTTGGCAAGATAAAGAGGTTCTGTGTCACGCCCAGCCATTTACCGCGCGACATTCTGTTTAGAAAATTGTTAAATTGTTGTGTAGGCGAGCGACCTCGTGCGGCGGTCATTGTAAAATAGTGTGGCATTGGCCAATCGATTTATGGAAATGGAAATGTGCTCCTCACCAGTTATCATAACGAAGACTTGACCTAAATATATGGGTTCTGTGCATCTGGCGACGTTCCACACATAATCAGTTAGTTCCTCAGGTGTATCGATAATTGGAGAATTATCGATAGTCCCATCAACAGATTAAAAAAATTGTTTCAGCGATCACAGTAATGGTAATACACTGTAATATCCAGAGTTGAGTAGAGACCGAAACGATCCAGGAACGCGTTCCTTTTCTGAGGAACGATGGAACGCCCCCGTTCCATTTGAAAAGGAATTTCCCAGCACTGGCAATAAATAGCTCACAAACGGCTTAACGCAGCGCCAAGAAATATACCCTGGACATAGTGCCGCCAATTCTAAGGTCAGCTCAGCTTATTTCACTTCTATATGTTGTTACGTTCATGAGATGACGTTCAGTGAGAGCACGTGGTGGCCTCATGGTGCATGGGGGTGTCGTATCGGCATAGGTGTCGCCATCTGTCAGCATTTTGTGGCGGCAGCGCCTCATGACGGAACATAGCGGCCGAGTTACAGGGCGCGTATCACATCTATCAATTGTAAATTGTTGACATTCTTCGCAGGAATTTAAAACCTTGTGTGCGCGCGCCGCCCGTCCCAACGTGTTAACCAGATTACCGAAAACCTTGTCTAAGATGAGATATTGATTCCCAGCGGAACTCCATTTTTCACCTTTTCCATATTATACACACATATTGCGGTAGCGTTTTCCCTCCGCTGTTTTTCGTGTACAAGTGCGCCTCGGGGATCGTTTAGAAAAAAAGAGGTGTAGATAGAAAAAAAAACGTATCGATTAAAGGCGGGCATCTCCCACTTCTCCTATTAAGGATTTCGCGAGCTGATGTTCCACTCATCTCCGCCTAAAAAAAGGCTACTTAATCTTTTAGGAGTTCGCGATCCGTGATTCTTTTTTAATTGAACTTCTCGAAGACGGAGCGCGCAACGGAGATGGGTTTACTTTCCACGGCGCGCCACTTAATCAATTCCCTCGACACTTTTTCTACCAAATGTGTGGGTGGTGATTAATTTTTAGAAGTGCTTCGTAACTAAAAGTAAGGTTTTTTATACAAACCCCCTTTTCATTTGATTTTCTTATTTATGGACGTGTTCTCCAGAGATTTAATTTATCCAGCGAGTGTTGAAGGTATAGGAGTGATTCTCGTAGAAAAAATCCCGTCGCTGGAAGAAATGCTGATTTTATCGATCTTCTATAAGATCGATTGATTTTTTTAAATAGCTGTTTTTATGCATTATAAAGATTTGTCTGCAAACCAATATGTTGATTAATATTTGTGGGAAGTTCCAAGAGATTCAGTCAACATTTCGCAGAGTTATCAAATAGATTTTGGACTCCATTTTATTTGACCTCATTGCAAAAAATGATTTCTTACGAAGGGGTTATATTTAATTTCGGGTCTTGTCTTGCCTCTTTTACAGGTCACGTACACATTACCGACTTCAACATCGCAACCGTGGTCCGTGAGGGTCAACTCGGCACATCCATGTCCGGAACCAAACCCTACATCGGTCAGTTGCGGCTCATTTCATTTTCACCCGTCATATTCGAGACTAAAAATGATGACCATTTTCTTAAAGTCACGATCAATCTTACATTAGCTGTTCGCACAATCTTTAATCGATTCCAATGTAATTTGACACAAACATAATTGCATCAGATACTGATACTGCGAGAACCGATTTATTCGCGATGGTTAGCTCGGTTACCATTTTTTTAAATCCTTTGAGTAGTAAGTAGGTCACTCTAGGTGACGTTTCAGATTTCTTCCGATTTCTAGTTGAGTCTGACGCGTTGTGGTTTCCCTTTGATAAACACCAAACACTTCGACACGGAATACTTGAGAATTGTCGATAATTTTCTTCCGCGAACGTCTCGGGACCGCGTACGCAATCCCAAATCCCAAATCCTTTCTGCTTTGTCTAGGTTCGAGGAGTGCGAGTACTAATGTGAGTGATGGGGCAAAAACGATCGAAGAGATTAAAAATAATTTGAGTACGCAATAGAATTTAATTCGCCATCGGGATATCAATAGGGCAGAATTAATGCAGCGCGTCACCCCACCACCACCACCCCCGATTTATCTTATTCAAGAGCTGTCGTCTTCAGTTGATTAGTTTAATCGATTATTCCGCTGGCTGAGTGGAACTTTCCTTTCATTCACAGCACCGGAAGTGTTCGAGTGCGCGGCCGACGCGTGTCAGGGTTATTCGTTTCCGGTGGACTGGTGGTCGCTGGGCATCTGCGCGTACGAGATGCTAAGAAACAAGGTAACCACCATCTACTGCTCAATTAAGACAGCACATACCTGGCACTGTCTGAAGTTCAAAATACTATTTGAAAGAAATAAATAATCAACGATTTGCGTCTTGTGTTTTTCAGAGGCCGTTTGACATCCACTCGGGCACCAGCATCAACGATGTGCGCGAAATGTTCGCCAGGGCCGACCTCGGTCTGGACGACTCTGACGTCAGTGAGAGCATGAAGGACCTCCTCAGCTGCGTAGGTGTCGATTGGATCACTCGCATATTTACAATTACAATTACAATATGTACCCACAAGCAGCCCTCAAGAGAGAGGCCTATGGCAGTTGTGTCTAAGATATTTGTAAAGGAGGTCCAGAACTAGAACTAGAACCCCCAGGAGGCGACCTGGTCATTTTGCCTAGCCCAGTCTTAGTATAAGCTACCTAGATAGGGATCTTTAACGTGTACCTGACATCGTACAGACACGGCTCCCACGGCTTTACTTCCATTCCGAAGGAAGGCGCG
>JAQGBY010001604.1:0-28158 GCA_034698785.1 Mycogona germanica | reverse complement strand
TTATGCGATTTCATTGAGCCGTTCTGAAAATTTGCTCTGCACACCAAAATCCAATTCTTTGTTTTATAATATAGGATTTCGGTCAAATATATGGCGCGGCAATTTCAATTTGGGGTGGTGAATGGAAAAAAATGACACATCAACAGATACATGTATATTGACATCTATATACCAAGTTAACAAAGATTATTGCCCACTTTTGTCAATGGTGTCTTCTGATGTAATATTACAGACACATAGCCATTCACGTTGCTTAGTCTAAGCCTTAAAGTTACCGATTAAGGGTGACAATTGACGAACAAATTCAAGTTTGACTGAGTACAACATCGCAGTTGCCACTGTTGTTGCGGCGGCGGTTTCTCGTCACCGAACCCCCGCGGCTCCAAATTTGCGATCCCAAGACGCCCAAATAATATGCAAATAAGCGAGCGCCACAACAAAAGATTGAATACGGCGAGGAAACTCAAATACACCCACACACACACACACGAATCTTCAATGTTCCACTTCTAATTAGAAAAGCCTCCGACGCATTGGGGTCAAATATTTGCATATACTGTACACACGAACAGCGACTTTTCACTCTGTGTACGTGTAATGTAGTCCCCGTCGCAACGGTAAAGGCGGCAGGGAACAAGGAAGGGTTGGGGGGATTTCGTTACTACATGACTTTACGAGGACTACTACACTATATCGATCAGACCCCTACGAAAATGGTTTACAATTCAAGAGGTGTACAAATGGTACCACACACTGGTACAGTGAACCTGATTCACTTATAAGAATATTTGTTAGTGCTTACAAGTCGGGAGAGCTTTCAACTTTTCGATTTCATCATACTATAACGATGGACAGTGCAATCGCGATGCCGTGAACCGGAAATACAACGCCCACTCTTTAATTTCGAGGATACATCGAGGGGAAGATCGAGGACACAACATCCATCCCAAATTGCCAAAAACGTAAAAAGGTTGTTGGTTTAAGCCGAACAAATTTAGCTTGCTTTGATGATACCACGCTCTATTTTTTGTGCTGACGCAACGCAATGACGCAGTAGTAGTAGTCCACGAAAAAAAAATTAATGAATTTTTGCTTCTTTTCTCGCCAGTTTATACGGTGATCTTGAAATACAGCTCGTAAGCGAAAAAGAAACGGTGCCATGCAAAACGCGACAACATCTGCCCCCAGGTGTCACCACTGCGCCCGCCATTAGTTTTAACGACCACCGTTTCTCTCTTTTTTGGTGGTGGCGCATCTTGAAAGCCGAGTGCGCACTTTTTCCACAACCGATAAGGAATATAGGTTGAGGGGGTGGAAAAACTATTTTCGTCACTCTCAACGCTCCGACAATATTTTGGAGAAGCGCACCCGATTCAAATGTTAAGGGGAAGGGGCACAATTTCAGACTTAATTAAATTAACAGTGTACCTAAAACCGCTAAATCTACCTTGGCTATCGTCTCATGACGATAGCCGCAAGACAAACCGTTATTCCGTTTCTTACTTCTAGTTGTATTCCTTCATCGTTGTTTGGTAGAGCAATTCCCCTCGAAACACGCTTCAAAAAATTCAGCCGGCAGCCAACGCGCCCCCTAAACTCCATCCCACAGCACTCAAAATTAATAAATGCGCGAAGACTAGGGGGAGATGTAAAGAATCTGTAATCTGAAGGGGGCGGGTGATTTGATAATGGAAACGATTGTCCCCCTTAGTCATTAGCGAGCACAAGAATAAGAGACGACGGGGAACATATAATAATATCACATAAGTCAAAACCGAGAGCCATGAAAAGGGGTCGCACAGAGATATGGAAACGGCGAAATAATTGCTTTACCATCTCCGGCAACCCCTTTTCCTCAACTCACCCCAGTCCCCTCAACTACGCAACCCCTCCTACGCTTAGAGCTCCCCTCTTCTCAACATTTAAGCCAGGCGCAGAAATATTTTTTCCAACTTAAAAACCAATACCGCTTAAATAATTGATAAAAGTTGCAAATAAAAAATAAAGTGCATGTAGTTCCACAGAAAATCGCGTTTGCACTTTTCAGACATTTAGCTGCTGTGACACTTTATCCCAGTGTCAAATGGTGAACGACTCTGGAAGAGAGCGTGGGAGTTGCCAATGTCAGAAAACAGATGCAGACTTGGGTTATTAATACATGGGCGTGACGGTTTGGTGGGTGAGGGGGAGAGGAGGGAGGGCTTAAGGGGGGAGGGAAGGGCAAAAAGGGGTCAGAAGTTATGCCACGACTCGAGCTAGATCTGTTCGCAACATTTTCATTTCCGGTCGCGTGGCCTTTTACGACCCCCTCTCCACACTCATCGCCAGCCAACCGCCCTCTTTCCCCCGCCCCGCCCCCAGAAAGTATGGGGTTGAATTTCTACTGAGACCCCTTGCAAAAGCAGCCCGCTCTGAAACAACGCTGAAACCCTACAATCGAAATGTAGAAAACATGTGTCACGAATTTAGAGGCTTTCTCTTTTGAATAAAAGAATGGGAGTGAGCGATCAAGGTGCAAAATTCATCACCAAGAAATGGCATTCTAAAGCGTAGTTCACACTTAGTAGCTTTTTGGTGCCAAAAGAGTATTATATAAATAGTTGTTATCATTTAAGCGAATTACTGCGGGGTCTCAGAAGGATAAGTCGGGGATAGAATGAGGAGAAATTCCGAAATGGTCTAAGTGAGGGTGTGAGGGTGGCCGCATGTCATCATGTCATCTGGTGGCCATCGGGACAAGCACGTGCCAACCAATGAACGCTGGACAGATGCAGATACTATCCCTGGGCTAGGCAAAATTACCAGGTCGCCTTCTGGGACGGGGGGGAGGGTTTAAGGGGAAGACGCTGGTGGACCTCCTTAACAAATATCTCAGAGGGGACTGACGCCTACGGAGATATTTCTCCCCATTTCCGGTTAGGCAACAAAGCGCGGCAACTGATAGAGAAGACGACTCGTGGTTTTAGGATTCATAGTGATCGCAGACTACTCTTATACTACAGGTACTCCCGAGTTTAGAGCTGCTATTACGATGCTAGGAATAGCAGCGGACAATCTGTTCCAAACGCTACCACCAAACGCAACTGAGTTTTCACGGTCAGATATCTGCCCCAACCATTGCGAACGCTTTCTCCCTTCTACGTTTATATCTATCTCTTTGGTTCATTCTAAAAGTATGTTGACAAAATTGAAACTAGTGACGCCATCTAGTACAGCAGATCGCAAACACTGAAAAGCCGAAAACACCAGTAGAGGGCGCCATCGATCAATGCCAAATACACCGACCACCGGCGCACATTTTAAAGACTAGAGCCCATCTTCTATAATCTTATTTGAATAATATATTTAATTTATCTATATTATAATTCTTAATTTCCCCTTTTTTATTTAATTTATCTGTTCAGACGGTTCAACAAAATTGAATAACAATAAAACAAACATACTGAAAATGTTATGTTATGTAATATATGTAAAGTGACCCACTGTCATCGGTTGATCTTCGACATTCATATTTTAATGAAAAATACAAATATGTTTATTACTGCTAGCCATACGTTTTGGATTGAACGACCAGTACCCCGGAATCGAAATTTTCGAGAGCCGCGCCGGGAATCGAACCCGGGACCGCCGAAACCACAGTCAGGCGCTAAACCAACTGAATTTAAGATACTGTATTTCTTAGGACATATCCAAATTTTATTTCAGAAGAGGAAAACGCTTTGAGTGGTGTAATTTAACTTAATCAAAAATACCATTAACTAATCACATACAAAAAATATTGGCAAAAATGTAAAACTTGATTGATGAAAAAGTAAATAACCTACAACATCGAATGACAGAATCGAAAGAAACAGAAGCAAAAAAAATTTTTCCAACACCGTTACTAAAAATATCGATAAATCAAAATATATCTACCATACATTTCATGTATGCAAGACGCCTCACTCAATTGACATTGGTAGATCTTCGACAATCATTTTTTAATGAAAAATAAATTGCAACTAATTAATTGTACGTTTAAGAACGATTTCATGCATTTGATCTCTAAAATGACATTTTGTTAACAAAAAACTTTGGAACATAAGAAATTAGTTCTGCCATTGAGATAATAATTTCCGAATCCCCAACATTGTTGTGAGTTTAACAACAAAGTTCATGAGCCCGTGCATCCCCCAGGATCGAATCCATTATCGTAATTTATAAATCTTAATAAGCTATCAAGTTATCAATGATAGCGCAACAAATACACTCGTTAAGAGAGGCCTTTAACGTATTGTATCACTAGATGGCGCAGCTTTTCTTCAGCTTGTGACATTCAACTCGACGGACGCTAAGGGGTTGGAATCCATCACAAATCGCGGCTAGCAATTTTCATCAAAGGCCACCGGGATTTTCTATATTCTCAAAAACAGCAGTGCTGCCCGCGTGTAGATTTTCCGAAAAATCCTGTCTTCGATCATAATCGAATGAAAATTCCACAGCACTCTGAGCAAAAATCCTGAAAACGCTCAGAAAATCGATATCCAATACCAGAGCGAATACGCGAGCGCGGCTCAACGCGATTCTACCACTCCAACCAATAAGCATTTATTTAGAAACCTGCGTTCGATAAATTATTCATGACGGACGTTAAATACATTCGAAACGTAAAAAAAAGAAATGACTTTTCGAATTTCGAGAACATTAAAAAAAAGTCTCTGCTTTCGTTAAATCTGGGACAAGACCCAACATCTCCGAATTCGACGGCGGTTGCCATAGCAGCCGCACGCACCAAACCAATTTAGGGTTATTACAGCGAGATCTGTTTCTGCACTTCGCTTCATCAACATGCAACTTGTAATTAGCACCAGGCAATTTTTTTCTTTTTTATTTTATTTTTTTCTTCGGTCGTGCCAGAGCGAACCTACTCGTAGTCCTACTACAAAGTGGGTCGGCATGAAAATTGTAGAGACGCACTCGAATAAATTGGAGAGAAAAAATATCGATTGAAATTTTTCCGAAACAGGTTGTTTCAACCAAATCATATGATTTCAGACTGGCTTCGTTAAACAAATTGGATAAGGCAAACAAATTGTAAATCAAACAAAGATGGCGGTTTTCATCACACAAAAACTGTAGGTGGCGCCACCAATAATTAAAGCAATCTCATAGAGATTCACCAAATTGACGAACCGAAAATTGAAAATGCGCAATTCCTTAAAATTACTCAACGACGACAAAGCCATATTGTTTGCTCACGGACCTCAAAGTCACCGAATATGACTGATACCCTCTACTTCTTCAAACTCTTTGGCTTAACAGGCGTCTTGCGAGATATAGTGGTAAAGAATTCGTAATCAATTAATAGGTGATACATATTTTAACTGTACCTAACTTTTTTTAATCGAAAGTACCATAATCGTTCAACAAATGTATTGGGGGGAGCGTAGAGCGAACAATGGCGATTCACACAACAGGATTTATATTTAATTTCTAGTCGAGAATCGACACCTCAATGGCTTACCAGGCAGTGGCTTGCTTGTCCTGCGCAGCTCCCAGCGACTCCGACAGCGCCTTGACGCACATCACCCAGCACATCATGACGGCGACCCCACTTCCGGTCAGTTCGGACACGCACCGGACGATGGCTTCACAAATCCATCACCAAACTGCGACCACATGAGTGCCCGTGGTCGCATAGCAAATTCTTAATTTCCTCAACAAAAATATTTCAACCTTGGCATCAACGTCCGCGGCTTATACACCGAAAAATGGTATCCCGAGATGGCAGCACCAAAGTCGCGCCAAACCCACCAGATCTCATTTTCCAGCACACTTATGAATCCGGTCTAAACTTTCGGTAACTGTGACGTCACGATCGTATTTCCAAGTGGTTCCTCTGGGAAGCCGGAAGTCATTTAGGGAGCCGTAGGGCCCTCCCACAAGTCCCACAAGCGGCCATCGCAATTAGCGCTAATTGGGGCGCCGAGAAGTGGACACAGGTCGACAACAAGACGGTGTTAAAACGAGCGGAATTAATTGGCCAGACTAATCGTCACGACACACGTTCGAGAATAACTACAGGTGACGCGGGGGTGGGGACGAGGGTCATTCAAAATATCAGTATAAACCAGGCCCGTAAGTATCTTATCAGAATCTCGCACAGGCCGACACAATTCGAGTAACAGCCAACACAAAAACTGGCATCGCCGAAAATTTCATTCTCGGAACGTAACTGTAATTAACGTTCCATAATATTGATTCTTCAAAATTTTTAATTGACTCTTCAGAGTCGGGTTCAGAGTTCAGGGCAGAAAAATACCAAATTTAGGCGACTCGTTTGTCATCGTCGGTGGCGCTTCATGTTGGTCAGGTTGAAAATTTTTAGATTTGCTGTACGCGAGTTGTGTTTGCGTCACAATCAAGGTAACGTCTGCAAAATTTGACTACAATCGTACACACGGCGAGCTTCCATTGGTTAAAAACGCGACACCACCGAACGAACAACTGACACAAAGTTAGCCGCGCCATCTAGTGATACCTCGAGGATAGAACACAACACTTGAAGAATTTACAGTGACTAGCGCCGTAGTCTTCACGTTTGAATTGCAACAATCCGACGCGTTTAATTTTCGAAACCCCGACACTCGTCGAAAACTGGTGATTCCGTTCCCCACGTTTGACAGCCCGTTCGACGTGTGACGCATGTTGGAGCGACCACAAAATCCAGGGGAGTTGTTTCGTGCAGCACATATTGCAAAAACACTTGCGCACACACAATAGGTCTGCTCGGGCGACGTCGCGCCAAACGGAGCACTGAGTGCACCAAAATGCAGGCAGGAAGGGCATCGGGTAAAACTTCGCACATGTGGAGATAGGAAACTGGCGCCTACACCTGTTGCACACGGTACAGTCGATCGCCGAAAATGACACTTCCGGTCACCTGCCGGACAGTCGGATCGAACCGAAAATCGACACAGGCGGCCGCGTGATTTTTTTTGACGTTCCAACAAATCGACAATGAATTATATTACTTGAAGAGTCCTCTCTTAGTCGGAAGATTTTCGAGTAATCGATAGTTTTATCGATACTACAATATCGTAATTAACTATAACAAACGAATCGATAGCTCGCAAGAGAACACGGAGAGTTCCAGCAATTTTGGCAGTCGTAGGTTCGAATCCCAGCTTAGACATTTACGAATGTATCGATTGTGGAAGTGTTGAATTGTCGGATGTTTCCGGAAACATTCGTAAAAAAAAGAGGATTTTCCCCAGTCGCGTCTTACTCGTTGTTATCACTCGCACATGTCAACATTATTGTACAAACCCGGATTTACTCTACCTCGTTCACGATTGATGGTTCGTCCAGTCAGAACGAATCATCAATCGCGTAGAGTGACCCCCGTGTGGTCAATAAATCTCTAAACGGCGTGTGTCCACCGCACACACTTTCCAGGGAACAGAACGAGACCCCCCCCGAGTTCCCCCTCCCCCCAACGGTACGAAACACTGGCGGTCGGCGACACGCGAACCAACCGACCACGCTGTCATTTTCCACACGACTGAATGCAAAAAAGCCTTCACTAGTTCGACGCGACCCGCGCTTTTCTATCGACAACTCAATAGACAAATATCCAAAAAGTGCCGGGACGCCCTTTCTTCGAGCGCATGCGCCGACGAGCGCCGAGTTCTGCGGCAACTCGGTTAGCCCCGTACCGTACGGTACGACCCATTGCTAGACCGTACGGTAACAAATATTTGGTCGGAACGAACCCAAACAACACTCTCAGTATTGTGCAAATCTTTAGACTACAAATTCTTTATTAGTACCGTATCATGCGGCATTTAAAAAGCTCAGTGCGGAAAATGAATTTAGGAATAAAAAAATATGTAAAGTTGACACATCTGCTTTTTTTAAATTTAATTTTTGAAACTTGTTAAATTACCAACACAAGCAGGATTTTGCAGTGCAATCAATGCAAACATTCAAGTCCTCATTTTAAATTTCCTGCGTTGTGATTTTTTTGAGTCTAGAATTATCCATAGATGGCGGTGGCCTTCGTGGACTAGATAAGCGTTCCCACTTCAAGAAAATGTCTGTTAAGGAGGTTCTCCGTTGATTGAACATCTTAACCCCCCCCCCCCCGGTAGGTGAACTGGAAATTTTGCCTAACCTAGGTTAAGGACGATGTCTTAAGGACAAATAAAGCTGGCTAGATACAGCAGTGTAATCCGACAGTTACAGTAATGGTGGACTTACCTCAACATCCGACTCGGCGTGCTTCGGCACTATTTTATCTAACCTAGGTTGCCTAGGAAAGGAGGAACCTTTACTTTTGATTCCGAAAGAAGGCGTGAGAAGGAATTTCTCCTGCCCAAAAAATTCCGAAGGTGTGTAGGCCGGAATCGAAATCGCGAACACAGGTTTTTGAGGGAAACACGCTACCTCTCATTCACACTTCAAGAAAAAGAAAAGTCCTGGTGAACAACTTACTTGATCCGGATTTTCTTTTTCCCCCTATGGCATAGCTATGGCTATTCCTATGGCAATTGGACTCACATGCCCTTTGGCAGATAAGGCGGAACTCGGCCAATCTGTTTTCGACTAATGCGTCGTCGTTCACGGTAAGTGGGTGGTTAGAGGTGAAGGAGGAGGGCGGGGCCAGCAAACCAGACAGTGAGAATTAAAAGATAGAGAAAAAAAACGTATACGTGCTATCGGGTCGACACCGTTACGGAAAGTAGGATCAACCCAAGGTTTACAAAATAAGTACTGGTAATTGCGAAAAATAATACAGATTTCGGAAAGACCGGGAGTTGAACCCTGGTACCAGTTCTAGTTAATTAAATAATAGAATAAATATTATTATAAAAGTTAGTTCGCCATTCGGTTCGTCGTCTTACTCAATCGGTGCTGTCCCGAATTCACCATATCCAATTAATATCATAATTACAGACGCCCTAACAAATCTTTCTCATCAGAATTCGATGTTGGATTGACGGAAATATGCTGCAATTCTTCATCAGAATCCAGCAATTCCGACAAAGAAAACAATGATTGTAGTGTTGGTGACGCGCATGTGTGGTGTTTGGCCGGATCTTCTGATCTGGCCTGTCCAACATTTCCATTCCAGGGGCGTCTGGGTCCACCCATGCAGTATCGTCAGTGACAAGTTCAGTGCAGACTCTGACCCCCTGGATATCTTCAAAATATTTTTCAAATTGGCAAATCGGTATGCTGGACAGCAGTTTGCCAGCGAGTGTGACACTCACACCCAAATCTCGACTATGACAGTGTGACCATACTTGGGTCAACCACAAGCCAGGTAATTAAGATCCACCTTTATAAAACGTATTACCGTAAACTTCTTAATTTGTGATAATTTCTTGCTCCTCTTTAAAAAAACTTTTGGTCGTCTAAGATTGCACTACCATTCTGAAAAATGACAATTCGAAGTTGTTCCAGTATCTAAAAAAAAGAAACAGATAAGGGAACAAACATATCCAGTGTTCGTCGATTTTTATTCGTCCTCCTCTTCAACACTAAAGTCATCAATCTCAATTCGAAATCGTGGATTCAAATCAATTTTATTAATTGTCTAGAGTGGAGACAACAATCGCCGTGATTCCACCTGATCCTATTCCGCGTGGGGGATAACCGGTCACTGGAGAACGGGACTATTTTATTTAGAAACGACCGGGTGCTCGCGGGGTTGTCATTGCCATGACAACAGATGCTTCCCCATCCGCAATCCACACCGAACTTTACGCCTGTCCAGGTATACAGGCCTACCATCATCTTGCCGACTTCTTCTACCGATGCGGCCGAAAAAGTGCGCGTCGACGGCAGGAGGCGCTAACGTCGATCTTGCACTTCACAATATTAAATTTAAAAAACAGTGAGAAAAAGAAAGTCACCAATCTTGAGCTAATTCTAACGACTTCCAAGATCTTGATTGGCCGAATGAAAATAGATTTTTTTAAATGTTGCTGCCCACTAACCTAGTGAAACCGATTTAAATAAATAAAATGGTCCCGATATCAGATCAAATTCAGAGCTAAAAATATAGATTTTTCCAATTTATCGTTTGGACAAGAGACAAACTCTGGAACCAAGGTTAAAATTTAAAAATGAAGATGGCACAATCCGAATTGGACTGTAGCGCCCCCTGGTTTCGCTGCACTGTCGCATCACTCAAATCGTAACAGACCACGTCTGGTGATGGTGCATTAACCAATATTCCCGCTGGGGTCGCCACAGGTGGACCCATGAAAATACGAGAGCCGCGTCAGCCAGCACTTACATTTACCGTCAACGACACTTTTTATGCCTAAGATAAGACGTTTCAGATATTTCTATCTATCTGGCAATCGGTTGGTCGGTTATGATAGATCGAAATACTCCGGAATATGGTACGCATTATCGAACCCATTGCGCTGCGCGATGTCACATTACAAAGTCTGGCAATGCGAATGCCGGGCGAAGGCTATAAGAATTTTTTCCCTCGACTGCTTTGAGGCAAACAATTCGATAAAAAGGTCATCAAAAAAGATTCGCAAGTTCAGAATTCTTGAAACGCGAAGTTCGACTGCCAACGTTTGCTCGATGAAACACGGAGAATGTACATTTTGGTATTTTATGTCAGAAATCGGGACAGGTGACGCCACGAATTCTTATCCAATCAGGCAGGATGCAATGAACTTGGAACAGAGGTTCTGGAAGCGTGCAATTTGATTTTTTTCTCAAGAAAAACACCCATGATGGAATCTTGGGAGTGACCTTACATTTGCCTATAGTTTTGCCTATTTTTCAAAACGACGAATCAAATACTGAACTGTCAGATTTCAATCAAACAAAATTGCAATTGCAAAATTGTAACGATAACAAAATTCCAATTCCAAGCGGGATCTAGCCTTTTCTCAGCCTAGGCAACGGAGAAATTATTATGTACATAGAGATGTCTCTTCCCCAATCCAACTGAACTGACAATGTAAAATTGCGATAACCGAACTTCATCGCACGCACACACACTTCAGTTTTCATACAAATCTGCCATTTAGAAACGGTAGATTACGCATATAGGTCTGCATGCGCTCGTGTATGCAGATTCTAATCCGATTAACCAGAGTTTAAGTCGTTTATTTATTTACATAAGCTGCTTGCTTAAAGCGTTGGGCGGATTTTTCGTTCTCATAAACTAAAGATATAGGCGAGATCAGTCGGTGGAAAAATGAAAAATGTGATGGGGATAATAACTCGAAACGGCGGAAAAATACAATTAGTAACTACGCGTTAATGTGATGCACTTACTCAAAAATAGAAAACACAGACTGTACGAGTACATGAACACACATCTCTGCTAATACATGTTCGTATATCAACTTCTTCAACATCGATATGAGAATCAAGGGTCATATCATACCCTGGAAAACAAGAACTTTGGGATTAAAAAAAAGGATTAAAATCGCTAATATTGGCTTTAATTTAAGCGTCACGTAATATTTATATGATAATATCAATATTACTTCAGATGACGATAATTCTCTCGGCTTGATACCGAAGACGGCAACATTTTAACGAATATTTTAGGTGTTTCCGTCTTCTGGAGAGGAGTCCGTGAAGCAAAACTGCGCAACTCTCTCACTGTTAACAGTTCAAACATGTGGCGGCAACAGGTGGTATTTCAACTCGTACACCAGACTAAGAATATAAAGAAATATGGAGTTTATATACGAGTTCAACGACATCATTAATCTTGTTCCCCAGCTGCCATAACTTGCGAAGTCCACAAATCGACAAAGAAAAAAAGTTGAATATAAAGTAGTGGCAAAGAAATAATGTCTCCGCAACACTGATTTCACATTCGATTTGCCTTAAACATAAAATAGTCTGTTTTTGCTTGCATTCTGTTGCTCGTGTACTAGTGGTCGAAACAATTATCCTTCAGATTTTCGCATTTTTCTATTCAGTTCATCAATGGCGACTTCCGTTTATTTCATTTTTTTATGGTAACACATACCGCATTACACGGCTTAAAAAATTATTTCAGATAGATTGCACAACGGACGAGACCAAGGGCAAAGAAATAACAAAGCTAGTACTTAATGAAATCCGAATCCAAAACTACTAGTAAATCAATTTTCTCCTTCTGATTGCTAAGTACTTGCTAAGTGAACGCAAATCAAGCGTCAGATTTTCTGAATAACATTCGTGACATTCTGTCCATCACGATTGCTATTTTCTGCGCGGTTATGCATTTTTTATGTTATTTTATAATACATGCTCGCAACTAGTAACTTCCCATTGACAAAAATGGCGTCCATCAGGCGTTCATAGTGCAATTATCGAAGCGTAAATAGGTAGGTATATGACCGCGGCAGTGACCGCGAAATTGCATTCTGTCAGGTGGAACCTCTCTCAACGAGCTGCTAAAATAGTTTATGCGTGGTACTTCACGGTTTGTGTTCCGGGGAATATGGGTCTTTTGTTTGGTAATAATTTGTCTGGTTGACTACCCTTTCGAACAAATTCAAAAGTCTCATAATTAAAAAACTGCACTTTTAGCTGGACCTACATTTTGGTCATTGTCATTTGGTCATTTTTGGTCTTTGAAAGACCAAAATGTGGGCCCAGAAGGTAAGACCAAAATGCATCACATGGTCAATCAGGAAGTGTCTCAGTTTTAATTTTTGAATTTAGAAACTAGTATTTCTGTGCTAATTGCAAAATTGATTCAATATATTATTCCAATCCGAATATCAAATGGGTCACTTGAATCCTTCATTTAATCAATGTTAATTGAAGAGAACGCGCAAACAACAAACTTGGGAAAAGGTACGTACCCAAATGAACGTCTCTTTTGAATCATCCCGGAATAAAAATTGACTTACCTGAAACAAAAGAAAAAATGAAATTGGTAAGAAAAATAATCCGATTGGCAAAGACAAAAAAATCACCATACATAATCTCTGATACACGAAAACACGCAACATTTTCATATTTCCCGCATGCATAAAACACCGAAGAAAGTGGCGACACCATGCGCTATGTGACCGAACGAGCGGCGCTTTCAGCATCTTCCGCGCAATGCTCCGAGATTGCGCTTGCCGCGACGCACATAGAAAAGGTTACGGCGCTTCAACGTTTTATTTGACCAACAGCGAGATGAGACGAGCGAGAGCAGATTGGCAGGGGCAAACGCAAAAGTACTAGCATAAACGAATAATCGCGTACACCGTTTCTGTTCGAAAAATCGTTCAGAAATAGACAAAATTTTGTTTTACTAGTATTAATTCGATAAGCTTGAGAGATCGCCTGGTTTTCATAGAGTTATTCGCGTATATTGATTATTTTAAATAATTTGAATTCACCAAACACATTATTTAAAAAAGATAAGTACCTTTTCCTGAAAATGAAAATATTGATGTAATGTAATATATCAATCTAACCAATGAAAATCGTTTTTCGATATAGTCAACCACACCTAGATCATAAAATACTTTATGACGACTCATTCAGAAAACAAGATAAGCCATTTATAGACTTCTGGCACATAATTACATTTGTTCGCCAAGGGGAAATGCAAAATGCAAGCACGACGAAATTCAATTTTTATTGCGAATCTGATAGTGTCCTCAGACGCCGTCCATGTGACACTAATGGGCGCCCACGGATAGTAAATTAGAGCACCACGGCCAACCTGGGGCCATCACTACCGGTGACGTCATCAAGGTTGAACCTGCAGTAGTCGGACCGGAGGTCCACAACGTCTAGGTCCGTTATTTAGTTTGGGTTGCGGCGGTTTCTGGTCACGCAAGCGCAAGCAAAAATGACGACCTAGAGGTTGGGCGGCAGCAGGGGCAAGCGACCAGGGTACACGCACCACGATCTAAAAATTGCCTATATAATATAGTACTACTCGTGCATTGATGGCCATATTTTCCACGTCGCATTTCCAGTACAGGTTCTTTTTTTTGCCCAAGGTGTACCAAATTTGAAAGCGTGTTGCGATGAAATGCGTCGTATGAATAGATTCCTCCAACGTGCGATTACGAAACGAGACTTCATGTAACGACTGAATTTTCAGACTAAATTAGCCATTGGGGGAATTCCCACTTGGAGCACCATAAATAATATTAATCGCAACAGTTTTGCTGCATGGGGGGTGGAGGGGTACCAATATTTGGATTATCGTATATATCATGGCTAATGAAGCGAGGACATATAGCACTAGATTTTGTCGAGGAGAAAGTGCTGGATGAAAAAAGGAAATGTGATGCTCAGTTTTTCCCTAAAACCAAAATCTCTTGATAATACAGGAACTACTCGTAAGGAAACTTGCAATTCAAACTGCGAAGAATTTCAATTATTGAATCACATATACGTCTGTCATTAACCTTTTGAGGAAGGCGCGAAATGCAAATTTCCCATAAGAATATATTAACCCGTGCAAGTCACCCAAAACGACTTAGAAACGGAAGAACCCTAGGTTTCCCCCAATCGCAGTACAATTCGCTAATTAGTTAATTAAAAATTGCTCAGAAAAAGGCATTGAAACAACCGACGACGTATCCCGGAAAACAATCTCGAAGAGCTTCAAGGAAATTAATTTAGAGAGTGCGTTACAACCAACTTTAGCTTTTTATTTATTTTATTTGTTCCTTCATTTCGGTTACAAAACGAAATTCTTTACCTACAATTACCAAGGCTTAATCCTGCCAAACATTAAAAATATGGCATTTTCAGAGAAAAAATACTTCGACATCGAGACAACCAACTAATTAAGGTAAGTGGAACTGCTGCAGCACGTCATCAGGTAAACTCTGCACGGCGCACCAATGCCAGGTAAGAACAAAAAAGAGATGAAGAGGGGTGCAACGAAAAGTATGCTCACTACGGCCCCATTTATGTGCCTCTTACACCGTGCCTAAGCACTACGCCTAAAGAGTAATGCACAAACAACAATGGCTGATTTCCCGATGCTTTAGTGCGAATAATATTGGATCCATAATAATAATTAGTAGTCCGAAATAGCAGACCAAACGCCAGTCGGCGCTTACAAATAAGGTCTACAAATTCACCCCCAACCACTTCCATCCACCATTAGGGCAGAAGACAATAACGCTAACGCCTAACGACCCATTTCAATGATTGCCATTTAATTCCGTGAAAAAACTACTGGTACCAGATGCCTCAACATTATCGCTGATCCAGTAGAGAACCATCCGATTGAGAAGATTTTTTTAAGTTTGGATCTCACCTCGCGAGCAATACAGGAAATTAAACGCAGCGGTCTGGCATCGGATTATGGGCGGGGTCATTCGTACATTTTGTTAATAGCTTTAATGGAATTCGCCGCACACGGTTTCAACGTCGATCCGGTAGGTGGCGTCGCGTTTGCCCGGAGGAATTGAACACGAATTTAACCTCAACTGGTGGCTATTACATTCCTAGAATGGACAAATCATATAGATTTTTCTGAAGAACCATAATTAACGTCAAATTGTTCAGACGCTTGTCAAGAAAACCCTGAACAGAAATCTTGCGCATTAAAAATCGGTGATTCGCATTCCTCAAAACCGCACTTAGGTGTAAGTTGAACGTTAAGGTTCGGGTCTCAGGAGGTTGAACATGCCAGACCTCGATCCTACTGCTGCTGCAGAAACGGCGTCCCCGTCGAGATGAAGATGAGAGCATCGACGTAATTCAAAGCCAATTTTACGCGCAATTTACTTCTGCCGTGAGAACGCTTGACAACTGGAGTGACGCTTACGTGATCATTAGAAGCCAGTCGCGGGGATCAAATAGAACAGAATTCCCCGCACCCCTCCCCCCCCCCGACAACTTAAGTCAACTGTCGTCGACAATGATACATATAACAATACCATAATGGCGCTGGAGACGCTTAAGGAGTAGGCAAACTTTTAAGAGGGTGATGCAGTCTTTAGCGAATCAGTATCCTAAAATTCGGGTTTACGAGATGCTTCCGAGAATCTTGGAAAAAAAATCCCTCCATCAGAACAAAAACAAAAACGTCTTTCATTCTTGTCTTGTTACATCGCATTTTCCCGAAGTCTGGTTCCTTTGTCTGGGTTCCTTTTTCCAAGAAATATTCCACAGTCGAGGAGCATGGATGGATAGGTTCTTAAGGGATGAACCGAAACCTGTCACGGAGTGCGACATGCATGCAGTTTTCGTTTGTAGCGGATTTCTGCGAATTCCAACTGCAGTCAGTTCGCAGTCTTCAAATTTGGCACTTAACAGGCAAAAAGACTCGGTCTAGTGTAAAACCACCATTTCTTCTTAATGGTTTCGTTCCAATATTTTCCACTCAGAATTCAACTTGCTTGTCCTATAGCAAAAAAAAAAAAGACGAAAAAGAAAACCGCGCACACAAATGGAATTCTATCGAAAATAGAGAACTGCAGATACCATGCGTAAATATTTGTGGAAAAACACGGATGGTCCGGATATATCCTCGTAGGGCCATGTCTACACCCAATCTAATAAAAGTCACGAAACCAGCGATAATATTGAAGAGCAAGCCCCCCATCGCATCCCATTGAAAATTAAATTATATTTTGCTATGTATAACGCTAGGTGTATTTTTGTGTGACACATTGATGAATCGACAATCCGCTTGCAATGAACTATCATCGTGTTACCGACCCTTTTAAGTCCTACGATTATTAGAAAAGATAGAGAAGACCTTAATTCCCTTGTTTCCCCCCTACATTTTAGTCTTGTGTTCAGAGGTAAGTAGGATCCTCCTCTCTTACACCTAAGACTTAACTTGAAGAGTTGAACCCCAGATTAGTGCAAATCGTTTTACTAGATGGGTGTTCTAATTCGGTTCCGTGCACCTGCCCAACTTTTGCTGCCCTCTGTCGGCATTGTTGCACTTAACTCGAAAATTAAAAACAAAAATCGACTTCCACCGTCCTAACTTTAGCCCATTCATTTAAAGATAAGGTACTACTACCCTAGTTGCAGTGAGAGCACACTTCGTCCCATCGATCTTTTGTGGTTGGTCTAGCGGTTTAGGGCGGAAACGCTGGTGGACCTCTTTAACAAATAGCGATCAAGTGTGCACTTCAACATTCTTGAGACAATTAAATTGTCATGAATAAAATAATATGCTTGGCCGGTGAAACTAGAGCATTCATCGAAGTAAAACCATTATTTGACATTCTGAAAAATCACAATTTCGTGATCCCCTTAAAACCTGTAATTGTTTGGGTATAGATTGCACAAGCATTGTAGAAATTGCCATTGGGAAGGTGATTTCGTAAAGCAGGCCTCAGGACTAGACAATTCGCCGGCTTTTCATAGAGCTAGCTGCACCAGAAAACGTAAAAATATGCTACATTTCGGTTTTTATGGGCTCGAGTTTGCAAGCGAATGTTGTTACCTATCAATTCGGAGCTTCTTGGATAGAAGCGACGCTACAGGAAGGTCTCGCAGAGAGTCGGTCAAAAAGTTCACCAAATTCAATAAGCATGTTTCGTTTTTCGGGAAATAATTTTTTTAAATGATAAACCTAAAATTTGATTTTTTACTTTTGTTTTGGCCATTCATGTTTGAGGGGCTTAGTATAACGACAATTCTATTCTTTATCATTTTTACCGAGCCCCTCTTCTAAATTGTGCTCCAATTCAGAAGTAATCTGCCAATTATAACAAAAATTTCACATTATAAAAGTCTCATCATCCGAAAAGGAATATTATGGCAAAAATGTGTTCGTTTACTGAACAATACTGTAATGGAAAAAGCCATTAGTCTTAGAGAATGCAACGTTCACAGGTAGTCATGCGTAATGCCGACATGGTATTGCTCCCATTATTTGAAATTCGAGAAAATAAAAAACAAACAATGATCAATCATTTAGCCGAAAATGAAAAGTTGAGTCGGAAAATGACACCCAAATTAAAAAGAGCAGACAATCTAGTAAACGATTCTATTCTTTCTGTCCTTGTAGAAGAGCGTCAGATCAGTGGAGGGAAGAAACAAGAAGCAGGTGGGGCTGTCAACACAGAAGCAAAACCGAGAGACAAGGAGGAAGAAAAGGAAAGAAAGAAAAAAAGAAGAAATCTTTTCGGCAAAACGCAGTAGGGTGAAAAATTATTCGATTTTCGCGGATTCGAATGCGATATGAATGTGCTCTCTCGCCTGAGCGCTTTAAACGTCTGCTGCTTGCTGTCAACGGGAAAAAAATAGGATAATGTTCGTTTTCTTTCATCACAGACTTCTTTCTCTCTACCACCAACTTATTATTTTATTTTTTTGGTCGGCATCCATGTACAAGTGCGGTTCACTAATAGACATAACTCTACGTCCGCCGGTAACGAACCACGACCGCACTAGGGTCGTTCCGGAAGTAGCTAAGTCGGTATTGCGACTGACAGCGGCTCGACGGTCCCGGGTTCGATTCCCGGCGCGGGCTCTCGATTATTCGATTCCGGGGGTACTGGTGAAAATGTGCCCCTCACATAGTGACTAATCACCAAGAGGGGAACAGAAATTATTATTTCAGAGGAGAGGGTGTTTGGCGTTTAAAAAATAATTAAACACAGACGACCTTTGGCGAACAGATACGGCAAAAATATTTATTAAAACAGTGGTTCTCCACTTTAATAGCCCCCAAAAAAGAGAAACTGTTTTAATTTATAAAAATTACTGTCTGAATCACAGTAAAACAATAAAGATAAACATTGTTTGCGTCCCATTCACGAATTCGTTTAAAGTGAAGCATTCCACATTTTCAACATAATATCTGCGGATACATTTTCTTACGTGTGTGGGTAACATGGGATTTTACGGACGGCCCGCGTCACCGGAATAAAACCAGAGCGGCCCCCAAAAGTGAAGACGAGCGACTGAACGCGAAGACGGCACAAGGCAATCTGCTTCCTGTCGCATTTTCGCGCTATGCCGCCTCTCGCATATAATTACGCCGGCAGCGGTGCTCCCTACCTACTACGCCTTTCTAACGCGCCCCGGCCTAACCACCCACATACGCTGCTACATCGGAAACACATGGCGTTGCGGCGAAAACAAAGAGACTCGGCCGGGGTTTCTATCGAGCGACGAAACCCGAATTGTCGAAGACACAGAGCGCCCCTGGCGGCAGTCACTCGCACTTCGAAGCTAGCTTCAACGTCACTTGTCGCCAGACGTGGATGAGAGTCACAGTCGGCTCTGCATATTTGTGCCCCTCCTCAGCCAACAATTATTTAGGAAAGTTGGCTTTGCTGCATTGCACTGGTGCTCTCGGTGATTGCCCCAACACAGGGGCAGTCACACATCTCAATTGATTCAACAGTGTTGAGTGCTTAATTAAGCTATTGTAACTCTGGACTAGAACAGAATCGGTGACGAGGTTGATATAACTATAAAGAAAAACAATTTATTTTCTCACTAGTTTTAATTTAGCGAGTTTCGTTTGATACAACAAAAATAAAATTATATTTAGAGCTCAACGAGATTACGAATCGGAAAACATTATATAATTTAAACGTAGGATATACGATGATGACGATGACTATTACAGATACATTTATAATGATCGAAAACGTATTGGTAACTGCACCGAATTCCGAAATAAATTAGAAAAACAATTCGGTGTAGTCACCACTATGTTTTCGATCATTGTAAATTTATCTGTATAGATCGTCATCATCTTCCACTGTTGGTGGCACTTATAAAGCGTCGAATGGGTGACAATTTTAGATTCGTCGTTTCTTATTAGATAATTCAGAGGGAAAATATTTTTTAATAAAACAACTACTAATTAAAATTGAAAACTGAAGTCCAGGAATGCCGCCCAATGGAAAAAGAAGGCGGCGACGAATACTGACAATTCTAGGAACGAATACTGTACACTCGTGTTAATGAAACAATACAATAATATCATTTATTTCACACAATATAGAGTACAACACTACATGGCTAAAACTATAAAAAATGTTGTTCATTATTGTATGTGATCTCATTGTAAGAGCTCAACAACCGCGAAAGGCAGCGCTACGAAAGTTTCACTGAATGCAATGCTGCAAATTCTAAGATCATTGCACTTCTATTTCAGCTCTTCTTGTTGTTGATATGAATTTAATAAACACAATTAACATTAGATCTATGGACGCTGTCGACTTATGACAAAGTGGTTACATGTTGCATGGGGTAAAATGGGATATGCGGACACGTGACGCCATCTACCGGAATTTAGGGGTGACTGAGACGCGGGATGGTTGAATGGGCCGCAAATCTGAGACTATGCTGCCGATAAGGAACTATCGATTCGTATTGTGAAATACTCAGTTTTGATACATGGGTCACGTGATGTGTCGGGGCGTGACTAATGAAGTTACCAAAGCAACGGTCGTTGTGAACGTTAGAACTTCCACCTATCCACATAATGATGTGTACAACATTCGATATTGAAGTATCGATAGTATACCTATTTTCTAATTTTCCCCTGTTTCATGACCCCGGTCGAAGCCGGACCCTTTGGCCAAGTTATCCGATGCGAATCTAACGAGAACAACAAGGAGGAGGGGTGGGATAAATCGGGATCCATCGTATCAGTCTGAAGGCCCTTGACAATTAGCACCGCTCTCATCCGGCCGCTGTACAGCAACGGTTTCGACGCTTGCAGCAGGACGACGACGTACCAGAATTGGTGCGTATGCATCTTACGCAAAGAACCAGTATTTCGACGGCGTAGGAACGCAATGACAAGTGGTGTTCCAAGCTAGTAGTTACTTCCGGGATTGACGCCAGAACCACCGAGTGGACGATTATCGAAACATCGACCAGCAGGAACGCAGCGACGATGCATAGACCATTCATGTTCTTCAAAAATAAATTGTGCTTATTATCTTACCAAACAAAAACAAAAATGCAATGGAACAATGTTTCTTTTTGGATACCTCTATCGATTTATTAACTGATGCTGGGACACTAATGGTTCCAATGCCAGAGACCCGAAGTTCGAATCCCGAGAAACAGAACACTTATCACCTTTCTCAAATTAAAATTAAAATTTTATAAAAATAAATCATCACAATTTAGCGATATCCTGGATCACAATAATTTTACAACCAAAATCGAGACTGTTGAGAAACAGCCTGTATTTAGTATGGCTAGTATTACCAAGTACCAAGTAGTACCAAGTATTTAGGTGGCTAGAATTTCTGTTTCTCCCAGAAGTGTATCATCTCGATATCCAAGACAAAACCCAGAAAAATCCCGGTTTAAGTGTTGCCCTAAGCGCATGCTAATTTCGATTGGCAATATGAAATCAAGAGAGCTTACCCTATACTGGATTTTGCATGAGTACAACTCGTCGGAAGGATAGATCGACCAGGAATAATATATTCACTTTGCACGCACACCTTTTATACAAGCGGCATAATACAAGTGTATCTAAATCAATTGTAAAAAGCAGGATCTTCAATTGACATGACAGACTAGTTTACACACACTATCGATAATTTCACGTTGTGCTCCATTGTCATTTTGTTTGGATCGGTTACAAACCTGGCACGAACCGCATAGGTGCGCTTAGAATATTGAACGTAACCCCGTTGAGCTCACCTATGCGCTTGAACTCGTACAAAAGAAAATGCCATTTTCATTGAGCCTAACGTTGAAATATGATCGATTGTGTAAACGCGGAAATTCGGTAGTCAGTTATGCAAGCAAGCATAAAAGTCACAGTGAAAACGCTAGCTCGTCACTTTGTTGTGTTGGCCACACAATTGCGAGCCGGTCGCAACCACATGACGCTAGAGGGAAGCCTACGTTACTAGCACGGATATACTCGAGAACAGAGGGGGTCCGTCAAAATATGTTACGATTGACCGATTGTTTCCACAAAAAAAGTGCCCGGCCCCTTACAAAATTTTGAAACCTGCATCTTAAGCTCGGTTTACACATAGAAAGATCGGCTCGATTCCACTTTACTTACACTATCTTTCCTAACTTACAGTTACTAAACCTTACCTAATTAATTATGAAACCTATGCTCAACGGCTTCTGGGCCGAACACCTTCGCCATTCGGTCATTTTATTTGGTTTATTTTACTTGAATTACTGCAAAGTTTGATCGTGACAGAAATTGGTTGCATTTCTTGGACACAGTGAAATGCCCAAGTCTTCACTCCCCCCGTCTAATCCGGAGAAAAACGTAATTCTACGTCGAAATCGTAACGGTATTTGATTTAGTGTGAATGGACCAGATTTTCGGCGTCATTTTGGGGATTTGGCAAACTTTATTGTTTGTGATTGAGCCAAGAAATATAAAAATGGATCTGGCTTTTATTTAAAAGCGCTGAGCAAGCGAGTTGTCGCGGTATGCAATGTGAGTGATGCTGACAGCGTAAAAATGCAGAGTGGGAGGACATTCGACCACCATTTTCACGAGAATTATGATAATTGAAACCAACGAGATAGAAAAGACAAGAGAATAGAAAGAGACGATTCTTCAACATAGGAATGCCATAGGAATGCCAGGTGAAGCATGACTTATGCAGTCAAATTAGGCAAAATGTTAGTCAGAAGGCATTAAACATGTAAAATATTTATTTTTCTAATTCGAGAATCAAGGCATCAATGAAACAACTCAATCTAGGATAGGACTGAAATAAAGACTTTCGCAGTGACGAACTCCAGATAAAAATAAATATAAATATAGGTTTCGTTGGTGCCGCGAATGTAACAACCAGAAAATTATTTTACCTCTATATTCTATTCACAGTATAAGTAATTTTCCGAACGACCCTCACACATTTTTTAAGTTCAAGTTTCTTTCCGGGTTCTGCGTTCTTCAACGTCAACACCAACCATATCGACGTTTTTTTTTCAATCGAAAAACAAATATTCAGTCACGGATTAAGCGTGGAAGTAGCGGGTTAAAAAAGGTCAAAAGCAGTGCGAAGTAGTGATGCGTTACGGATTTAGTGTACTATCACAGATTCACAGTATTTGATTTGCCGAACACATCTGGTTTCCTAAAACCGATACCAGATGGTGTCGTATAAATACATTTTTTAACGAGCTTATTTGAAAAAATTAAACGGCTTACTCTGGTATGACCAAAAAAGTGAAGTGATAAGAATCGAATTAATTTTTAAAAAATCAAATCAATAAATTAACAACATAAGGCGAATCACTGACACCGTGCGAATGAATTCGCACGACGAATTCGTTTATTTTCAGTTTTCTTTACACTTGCGAGGGTAGTATGAATAGTTTGAATTCAATGTCTGATTTTTAAATTTGTGATGATCAAGAGTACAATTTATTTTTATGAAAACTTCTTTCGAGCACACTCTGACGTTTGGAATGACCGATGAAATATTTGATAGGGGCATATTGGAAGGAAATGGCAAAGCTTGATGGCTTTCGAATCCATCAAAGGCACCTGAACCAACACCCCCAACTCTCGAAATTCTCGAGGAAACTGCCAACCGAAAATATGGCGACTGGAATTGCTGACCAATTTATTTGTGGACGGACATCCATGACGTCTGACAAGCAAAAAAAAAATACAGTATGTCCATACCATGTGTGTGTGGATGTGTAAAAAAAATGTTTGTTAAAGAGGTTCGCCGTTGATTGAACATCATAACCCCCCCCCCCCGATCAATCAATCAATATGCCGGAGACATGAGAGAAAATGATATCTTGGTCTCGACCACTAACTGCTGATCTTGTCGATATATATTCGGAAGTAAATTTCGTTCTCGACACGTTTTGGCGGCTCAAAAGACGAGTCCGAGACGCTCCAAGAGACCCCCCAGAAAAATCTCGCCCCCACCGAAGACCCCCCCTAAAATTTAACCTGATATATCGCATGCGGGTAGCGTTTCTGGCATTTCACTCCAAAGACATCATTCCATAGCAAACGGGGATCATCCATTAGTGGAGGGCCACCGTGTGCTGCCGCATGTAAATGGCTCCATATCCCCCCCAAAAGCACAGCTTCGAGCGTGATAGTAGGGCTTATACGCGCGGGTTCGGGTGTGGTCCAGAAGAAAAATCGATTGTAAGGAGGAGGAGGAAGAGGAGGGGGTGCAATGGCTACTACATACGCCTCCTCTGCCTCCTTCCCCCCAGAGGTGACCGCAACCCACAACGCGTCCCTGGTGGGTCTGCGGCTGGAATCGCTCAAACAGCTGTTGGCAGTTTTGAAAAAGCGATGGCGGTTTGTGCTGGAAAGAAATTTTCGTCAAATTCATCTCAACGATATGCACGGTTAGACATTTGGTGGTCGGTGTCCACGATAATCACATGACCGATGATTTTTAAATTTCCAGTCACTGATCCTATTCTTTCTTTTTTCTTTTGGAATCTCCTGTTCGTTTTTGGTGACCTCCAAAAATTAGTTCCACCGCAAGGTGGCGCCCCCCAACGGTGGCCTTTCGAAATAAATTTCGATATTTCCGTCGTTCGCCGATCGCGCTGTTTAAACACGTCGTCTGTTTTCCTAGGATTATTAATTCAAATAGGTAGACTAGATAAGCTAATATTTGCTCTTAATATTTGTGCAACCTATTTACCGATCTCTACGATGATTTTGTTTACAAATCATGGCCCCCATACACATATATATAAAGACTGTAGTATAGCGCCTAATCTGCAGCCGCAACATCATATGGAATTCACGTCACGTCTAAAGGGAAACTGCTTCTGTATTATTTGGAGCTTCAATCTGATACATGCACTTGTGCCTTGATCACATTTCACAAAGGCTAAAATGACGGATCCGCATGGCAAGAATAAAATTAAAAAAATATCGCGGTATATGTCTAAGTGTACATGTATATATGTGAAATATTTCCACGATAAGAGGAACAATATATAGCCCCTACAATGAAATCTAAAAGATAAACAGTTTCTTTGAAAATGACAATTTCGGTTGATCTACAATAAAGTATGTCCAGAAAATTTATATTTCGAGACTTCCAAAAAATATGACCCGTGCATTGTGTGATTGCCTAGCAACAGGGGGCAGCAGCATACTCTTCCGCCATCACCGTCACCAACGCCAGTCAGATCTGATCCCCGCACTCTTCTACGGCGGTTCGAACCCTCTTTACTCGTGATGTCAGTGACTCTTGTCGGTGGCATTGAAATCCAACCGGTTTATACTCTGTACTACTTCCACTTCCATTCCAAAGGAAGGTGTGAGTAGGAAAAATTCCAAAGGTCATGAACACGCGGCTTGTCCCAAATTTCTGTCCTAGTGACGCCTAGGCTTAAGCGCTAGTTAAAAAATAATTGTCTCGTTTTCGACCGAGATTTTTAAAAAACGTTTAGCACGGTATTTGCTTATTCGCAGTTTGCATCACATCAAAGAGCGTGGTGCCCTCTGGTGGCCATTAAGTGAACACGTACGTAAGTGCCACCAGCGACAATAATTGCAACAACTTAATTCGCGCGTCAGATACTATTTTTCCAAGTTCACTCGTGCGTGAACGGGGTCTCGTGAGGGGGTGACGCTGGAGGATGGTCACTCCTACGTCAGGGGCCTAATCCCCCAGCGATCGCGCCACCTCCCGCCCCTCTCCCTCGTCGGTTTCAATCTCCGCCGGCGCTGCATAAAAGCGATACAACGATACCGTCGTGTGCCGTTAGGGGTCGCTGACGACCGCGGCGTCTGCAACGCGTCGGTGAAATACTGGCGAAACCTCAGGAGTCTCCCCGAGGGACGGCAGGACCAAGTGGCACTAAAACACGCACACATGCCGCGAGAATATAGAGTGGGGAAGAGTCCTGCCCGTCAAAGTTAGGTGGTTGAAGCGCAGCGATCTACTGGAGCGGTGGCACTGGTCAAATTCTGCCATTTAGCGCCCTCTTGCGGTCAGGGACCTACAATGGAATGAAATTTTGATCCGATTTACTTTACGCCCACTTCAAAGGAAGGCGTGGGTACTAATTTCTGTCGCCCGAAAAATTTATGATATCTCGGCCGGGAATTGAACCCCCGTTCTGTGATAAAGCGCTAAACACTACACTACAGAATACTGTAAGAGCTGAAAAGGATTAGAGAAAGTTAATTTTACGAAGATCACATTGCTCTCTCACATGGATACACCTAGTTTCCACGAAAATTCTCCGGGGTGCAATGAAATACACTGTAAAAGTTCACACGTCGAAATCGAAGACAGCATATAATCGATGTCGATATCGGTCAATATCGCTTCACCTTGACGACATGCGCCCCGGGCATGGCGCCTGTTGACCCCCTTAAGGAGACGACACAAGATGGACAATGAGCAACACTTTTTTTTCTCCTTCTATTTCGCCCGGTATTCCACTTGTGTGTGTTCCCAATAAACAGTGTAGGTTGGAGACACCGTCGCTGCCTTTTGACGATAAAATAAGATTTGCGGAGAGGGTGGAGGGTGGCCCTTCCTCCTATGCCACAACTCCTTTCCCTCTCCGCTCCCCCTACACTACCCCCATACACTAGACCGGTCTCTGGAACCACCCATGCGAAGGTGTCACACCAGACAAACTCACATAGCAACCTCATGAGACTCTCGGACGTCGCCACTTGTGGCGACCAACCAAAAATGGTCACCAGCCATAAATGCATACAACAACAACAAAACACAGTAGAGGTGATCTGATTTCACCGTTCTAAATCATAAAATATTAAGGGCACGGTCGGGAGGCAGCGAAATATTGGTGATCATTCGTCAATAACTGATCAAATTCCCGTTTTCCTTTAGTTAGAAATAGAGCATCGCCGCCGTTAGAGAACTACTGTGGCGGGTTTCCCAGTAACGCACATATGTATTGCGTGGTTGCCACTTCCTAACCCCCAGAAAATGTACATCAACACGCAGCCTAATTGAGGCACGCGGTTAAATTGAAATTTGAGTGTACCAGGGGGGATCCCTATTACTACATTCACAAAATGTTCACTATGTGAACAGTTCAGGAGGGTGGTCATCGGAGGATGTAGATGGGCACACGGATGGAACGGTTTTGTTCTTTCTCGTTGATTTTCGTTTAGAGAGAAAGAAGGAACTGCTATTGGACGACTCGAAGTTCACTTGATGATTACTTGACGGTTGCGTTCGAAAAAGAGAAAATGGAAACGTTCGTTTTTCCAAGAGAATTTCAAGAAAAATTTGAAGAGATTACCTTGTCTGGACAATGCAAAGTACAAATTAGTTCTGTTGCACAAAACCCTGTTACACAAGGCTTCCTTTGTATTTTGCTCAAAATAAAACAAGTCGTCCACTGCAAGAGAAACTCATTGGTGAAACACACATCGGTGGATATTGCTGAGTTTAAGGGTCGCAATGTCATGGGTTCAAAATCGGTATCCACATCCCTTCCAATTCTTTTCTTCAAAAGATTCACTTCAATTACCTGGTTACTGAAGAGTAAAGACAACCATCTGGAAACTGAAACCAGCACTGGCACTAGGGTGGAAGGAAAGCTTTCTGAACGAACCTCATATATACGAGTTCAACTCGTCGCCAGAGAAAACCCCAGTTGAAAAAAATCACTTCGTTTGCCGAAAAAGACACACACACAATGACAAAAAAGCGATTCAACGCATCGATGTGTACAGTACAAACGCCCCCAAGTATTGATATACACTGTATAAGGTAGGCGAAACTAGCTACCACAATAAAATGTTGGCGACGGCACGGAAAAATAATAAATCGTCTACAGACTACGTAGAAGAGGAGAAAGAGTAAAAACGAATACAAACAACAGTTGCTGCCTTCGCAGGACCGATTTCTCAAGGAAAGGGTAATAGAACAAAGCGGATAAATAACCAAAGGAAGAATAAAAGAAAAAAGAATTGCCAAATTCAGCTGCACTAATACTCGAATCTAGACCCAGCATTTTTATATTGCATTTTTTTATTCGTCTTCTCTTCACTGTAGTCACTGCGCTACAGGATTTTTAGTACCCCTCTTGGTGTTTAGGCACTATGTGAGGGGGGGGGGGGGCACATTCTCACCAGTACCCCGGGATCGAGTAATCGAGAGCCCGCGCCGGGAATCGAACCCGGGACCGTCGAGCCGCAGTCAGTCGCAATACTGACTGGGCTACGACGAATCGTACTATATACATATACTATATACAGTACGACCAGTCGTGGCGCAGTTGGTTTATGACGGACTGCTGTTCGGCGGTCCCGGGTTC
>JAQGBY010001603.1:0-28168 GCA_034698785.1 Mycogona germanica | reverse complement strand
GAAATTTTCGAGAGCCCGCGCCGGGAATCGAACCCGGGACCGCCGAAACCACAGTCAGTCGATAAACCAACTGGGCTTACTAATTTCACTAATTTCAGGTTACTAGTTTAATCGCGCATGGTACAAATTCAAATCGAGATAGTGGAATACCAGAAATTGAAATAAATTCCTATTTAGGCATTTCTCCCGCGGCAGTTTACGATTAAACCGACATTTAGAATTACTTCCATTTTCCAAGTGGTTGACTTCAGAGTATTGAATCGAATATCCGGGACATTCTTACTATTGGAAACATATTTGATAGATACGATTCAAACTACACAATTGACAGAGTGAATGAATGCTATTAGGTGAATGAAAACTATGTACTAATACATAATTTACAGATTACTACTGTATTGAAGCTGATTTGAGTGGGTCTTTGGTTGCCTACCCCCAGTTTTGTACACACCAGTAGGGCAAATCTCTCGACGCTCTACAAGTTCAATTTTCCACAAAAGAGCACCAAACTCAATTTCCGCTACCACATTTTGCCTACTTCGGCTTCACTTTTGCGTTCGCAGCTTGAAAACACAATAGTTACGAAAATTACTCCTGAGAGTTATAGCTTTTCAATCCATTTGTTTAAAGGAACTCGGGTAATCAGAACCACATTTTTTACTCATATCATCCTTTAGAATTTCGACATGGTGCATAGTTGAGTTCCAAAATTATTGTGTTGGTTACCAGAGTTACCTACTCTGTAATTGCATATATTTGTTGCCCTATGGAACTTCGAAAAAAAAACTTGTAGTCTTGAATTAATTTGTCAAAGCAAGCCAAATGAAAGAACTTTATTTCTAATTTTCATTATTGTTAAAAAATTATATTGGCAATTATAGTTAAATCATTCAACCAAACAAATAAAATTTCCAAGTTTGAAACGAAACCATGTAATACAGAGTTCTGTATTTCCTTGGCTTGACTTCGATCGAGATGTTTGTAACTAAACAATGAGTGAATTCTTCTCTGAAACTAGTCGATAAATGTCCAAGCTGTTGCTGCGATGTATTCTGTAGGCGTCAAATTTTGCCGATACCGGCGAACAAGTTTGTGTACGAGTAAATATATATTCAATATTTTATGGACTTGAGTTTGGGAAAATGTTCAATGCCATGGTTCCACGAACGAAGAATATTTGTGGATGGGGAAAGTTCCCATATATATATATATATACGCATGTATTTGATGGATCATGAATGTCATAGTAAGTAGGATTGGAGAGTGACTCGTGAAAAGGGCAGTCGAAACATTTCTTATCTCTCTCTCTCTCAACATTTTGAACAAGCTTGCACTCAAAAATGGCATTCTGACATACACCCACGTTTGCAGGAAATCTTTAAAGCATGTTTTCTCTTTATTTTTAAAAGTTTCTTTTTAAAAAAAGTATAGAAGATTGTCAAAAGCGCTTGCGACATTGTCAAAAATTGTCCAAGCTAAAGCTAGAAAGTTCGTTAAGTTCATGACCATATTCACTTGAAAATTCAAAAGCAGCATCGATATTTGTTTTCGGAGAGTGGCATATGTGCTACATTTTTAATTTTTACTACATTTTGTTATTTATACCCAAAAATTATAGATCTATAAGTTTTCAATACACAAATTAAATAACATTCTGATTTGCACACGACTCAATCGATGACATTTTCCATAATTAGTTTATCAAGCTCGAGAATAAACAAATCTGTATAATTTCTTCGAGACATCTTAAGTCCCGATTGAAGACTCATCCAGACAAAAAGATCAACGGCCACTTGTTGTGTCGTCTTGAACCGACATGGGAGTACCAACGTAAAACGCGTATAAAACCTGAATAGCTGACCTGTGCACGTACACGTGCAGCGTTACTAGGCAGGTAGTGTACGTGCAATTTTGCCTGCAGCAACATCAACAGGGCGAACGACATATCCTCTTCGGACCTTGTGACCTCAAACAAGCTGAACATTGAAACCTAGCAATTACGGAACGCATCTTCGAAAGAAAACCTTCTTTGTGCTACATTTCTTTTTTAGGCATTTACAGTTCATATTTTTGCATCCGTCACAAAAAGCCCATTCATTTCTATCCACTTTCCTTCTGTGCTCAGCCGCGCTAATTAACCCGCAACATTCGACCCAACAAAGGAACTCATCAGCACAGTTTGAGCAGACAAGACGCTTCTGGATCCGATCTTTTGATCAATGACAACTAAAAAATAATTTTGTGGTAACTCATCGTGGGCACATTTACGATAAATCTGGATTTTTTAAAACTACAAATCAACTGTAGTCAACTGCACTACAGGCGTTACGTACGTCCCCCTCATGGTGCTTAGGCACTGTGCGAGGGGGAACGACCAGTACCCCGGGATCGAAATTTTCGAGAGCCCGCGCCGGGAATCGAACCCGCGGACCGCCGAAACCACAGTCAGTCGCTAAACCAACTGGGCTACGAGGAGTCGTACGAATTAATATATCGGAAATAAGAGCTGGTCTCAAGATGATCTATTCCGATAACATTATTCAACGGTCCACCGTGCATGACCCCAAAATGTGCCGGCAGGGCTAGACTCTAGAATCCGCTCTCAACTTCTATTACAGTTTCAATATTATTCTTCCTTATACCGTATAGTGGGTGTGCGCGCATCTGAAATAGTAAAAAGCTTTTACGTGTTTAGCCTAAAACAAAAATCTGTTCACGTCTGGCTCGATCGTGGGCGTCCGTCTTGTGTGGCCGCGCCGCGATTATGCTCTTCCTGCTTAGGCCGATTTTAAAAGGAACCGCACCAGGAAGAGCCGAAGGACACTAGCTATATACCATACTTGTCGGCATGGACATGTACCCTTACACCGCCAGTCAATAGGGACCCACTCAAAGCAGGTCGTGCCGTTCTAACCTATCCAAAGACTTATAACAACTGTACATAATAAATATGGTGGCCGCTAAATTAAATTTGATAGTTGACAAATACTGCTACTCACAAGTGAACACCTACTCTATTTGAATACATTTTAAAGTTTATGTAATCAATATTCTAAAACTTTAAAATCTATGCATGCCTTCACGTCACTTAAAAGAACTCAGATTCGGATGGGTTGTTTATAAAGCTATTCGAAGTTCGCCATTTCCTTAATTTACAAAGTTTGCAGAGGATCAGTTTAAATTATATATTTGGTGTGATGTTGATTCGTAGCTAGGGCGAATGGTGATAAAGTGGCGAATTCCCAATGATATATAATTGATACAGGTAAAATGCAGAGTATGTGCTAAGACGATGGGAATTGCAGGACTACAATTAGAAACTCGGCAACGAAGACAGATCTAACGGAAATTTAAAACTTCTTCTCGACGATAAGAAAATTAAGAAAATGCAGATTTGCGAAACACAAAGACAAACGTAAGAACTCACCCAAGACGTTCGTCACAACCCAATCATTTGAAATTTGGTAAAAAATTCCTTTTTATTTTTCAAATTTCCATCGTTTTAATTAAACTCCAATTCCCTTTGAGCCTTACAGAGTATATAGCTTTCGGAATTGAACGAATAACAACGATGACTGAAACACTATTACTAATTGTGTTTTAGTTTTATTATGTATATTATACATTACTTTATTATTATTATTTTATATCTTACTTTATGTATATATGTAAGATCCCCCTTCAGATTGCAGCGCCCCCTGACAATCGTTTTGTGAGTAGGGGTGGCGCTGGAGGTCATGACCGGAGTCTTGGTCGGCGATTATCGCGCCAAGCTCGGGGTCATTTCCTGAAATTCAATTGTGCTAGCTGGTTGCTTGTAGGCCAAGCAGAGAAAGTCGTGTATCAATATTATGAATGTTTAAGAACCTTAATTTTGGGATTCCAGAAGGTCATGTCAACTATTGTCTTTAAAAAAAATAATCACGATAAATCTGGCATAGTAATTTTGGCTGGAAATTAGTCAGATGGTGATTATATTCAAGAAGATTGTACGACCCAGTGATTATAAGAACTACCGACGAAATTCGGGTAAAAAATTTTGTGCAGTGATTGGACTTTTGTCTCTGGACAAAAAGGCTATGCTACAGTAAATTCATCCGCCTCAATCTCATGCATTTGTGGATGATCGTTTTCACAACCGTTCGCTAAGTGGAAACTCATTCGCGTCACTTACATCGAGCGTATTCTAACGATGGAAAATGACTAAGCGACATTCGGGCTACGAGACGACGAAGATCTGCTGCCGGCGATCGCAAGTTGAAATCGGTTCTTATGGTGATTTACGATAAGTCGAATAAGGACTCGAAAACTTATCAGAAGACAAGGACTATGAACTAAACTGGACATCGATTGAAATCAGTAAGAGAGGTCGCTCCCCGCCAATCAATTTGACAATTTTAGTATTAGATTGAATTGTTTGTTTGTTGCGCTCGATATTAGAGTGAATTACTGATATGCTTGCTAATTGGGATAAATACATCAATTGCCCGTTTGATTTGTTGCATATACTCCTCAATTAAACGATTGATGACATTTGAAAAGTGTGAAATGTCTCTTGTGCCCCACAAAATTGCAGAAACAGGAAATTGATCAAAATCATAAAATAGGTATTGTGAACAACTTACATGTCGTCATCCAACAAATCAAACTTTTACTCTGTATGTGATGCTTCAACATAACCGATGCTTAAGGTCCCGGGGTCGATTCCCGGCGCGGGCTCTCGAAAATTTCGATCCCGGGATACTGATCGTGTCCCTCGCATAGTGCCTATGTACCATGAGGGGGGTACGTAACGACTGTAGTGCGGTTGACTACAGTTGATTGGTTAAAAAAAACATATCCAATTATTTTATCAATTCGTACGGGAACCTATCGACTGCCCACATCACTCATTAAATCAGATTATTGTCGCTATTTCTGAACACAAATCAGATTAAAAGTACACACTTGTGAGTATAATGACCAAGTCGCCGTCCTTGGGTGTGCTGTCAGGAACTACTACAGAGTATTAGCTCGAATAGGATTCCGGGTCTAAGCGCATAAATGCCTAGCTCAAGTGGGCGGCGCGCAAAGCCTATGTGCTTATTGAAACCTGATTATTTGTTGACATCAAAGATACGCTTTATTTGGTATCTTAAGAGACGTAACGGCGAAACTAACTTATTATATTCCTGCTATAAATACAAAACAACGAGTAATTGTCTTTCTAAGGAGGGCTTCAGCTGGAACCAGATAGCTATCAAAACTATCAATTACCAAATGTCTCTCAAATGCGCCAAGTAATGCAAATCCCATCCTTAAAAATGCTATTACTTTTTAAGTTATAATGTACTAATTAAATATCGGCGTTCGAATGTATCGGATACAATTTTAATTAAATTTTACACCGTATTATATAGCAGAGAACCAATTGCAAAAGACACGAGTCGCGCGTAATATATTCAATACATAATCAAAGAACCCATGCGTGCTGCGACATTCAATTCATGTTTTGATAAATATAATTCACATTCATCTCTAGCAAACATATTTTGGTTTATTGTACAAAAAAATGTTTATTTTATTTTTAAAGAAACCTAGTTTTAGTATTTATGAAAGAAGCAGCATAAGTAAAAATAAAATTGCTATCCCAAATTTAATATAATCGTGAAACATGTGAAAGAACCGTAAAAGGGGCGTTTCACATTTCATTTACTTACGCTCGTTTTCCATGTAGGATGGCGCTGAATTGGCAAATTCGCTGAGCACTAGAAGTAAGCAGAATGCCACTGCGATACACTTGACTACGGTTTTGGATGTCATCCTAAAGGAGAAAAATAATCAAACAAAATTGAATTGGTTAGGCACAATCTCGAGTAATTCTTGTGTAAATGCACAATCGTTTATTGATGGAATAAAAATGTTATTGGAGTTTTTTTATTATCACAAACACATTGTGCTGAAAAAAATCAGCCAACTGTGTCTACAAGTGTCATTATGGCTGAAATGTTGCATCATTTAACTCGATCTTTCATAATTCGGAAGATGTGATTTTTCTCTCCATTTTTCGTTATAAACACGTAATGCTTTTGGTGCATTTTGTAAAGCTTTTAGAACGCAAAAAACAAAAAAGAAAGTTCCATCGTTCCCCGGAAATTGAAGCAAAGTTTGGATGATATCTTGTCACTTGCCTTATCGGATTTTTTCTTCAAGAAAGCCATACTTGAAGTATGATTTTGCATATTTACTGTATAGACATGTCTGTGAAGACCGTTGGTTTCTATAGGCAAAATATGTCTTGAACAAGCACTTTACGTTTAGGACACTTGAATGTCATCATGCGTTACAATGACATTTTTTAGATACCGGTGAGTACTCTTCTTTGTAATTTTGCCTGTCTATTTTACTCATAGGGGGTTCAATTCACAGTGCGTATGCCAATAGGCACTTCAGCCTAATAAATCATCATCCTTGATCATATGACATTCGAAAAACTAAAGAAGTTCTTCCGAAACGTATAGCATACTATTAATATTCAATACAAGGACCTGTTCAACTACGGCAAACACTTATATCTACATAGCATATTGTTGAACTAGAATTTTCTGCTGAATGGAGTTCAAGAAAAAAATCTCGACAATTAATTTCAGCGTGTGGAGAGGTGACATTTTTTTCAAGCAAGACGTTGAAGACAGATAATAATTGACGTTCGGATCAATTGCCGTATGCAGATGCCGTTAATCAGTGAACGAGGAGGCCATATTTACTGTCAACCAAGAATCATTCAAAGATTCAGAGACTGCTGATGTGATTGGTCCAATTTGTTAATTATCATTGAAGCAGCGAGCTCACGAGCCGCCAAAGGCCGCACTTTTTCAAAGTGACGGCAGTCTTGCCAGCTGTTTCATATTATGTATAACCTTACAGGCGCCCACGGGATAAATCGAGTTTTCGTTTATAGCATGTCGCAATTAAGAATATGAAATACCCCCCCCCTCCTCTTTTTGGAGAGGACGCTGTAATCCGCTTAGATATGTGACGCGAATGTAGAAGACTTAAGTAGTGTGGAAAATAACCACAGGAACTAACGGACACAAAAATTTGTGCTGCCGATTTTTACTGTGGTCACACGAACTTTAAACTCGTTGAATTTCCTGAGGCCCAAGTTAAATCTATACGGGCATTTCGACTTCCTCAATTTTTCATTTTATTTTATCAAACGAGGCAGACGTGACAAGATTTCATTTTTGCTCACAACTAAAATAATCGACCTACACCACTCTGGGAATCACCGCTTCAATTGTCTTTTTTAAAGACGTCTGTAAAATTGCCCATCAGATTCATCACACCTGTGTCAATTTCGAATCGTTGCAAAGAATTATCGAATAGAATGGTTTTCAAAATGAATGAAATCGTTTATGAAATTATTTTTGATTTGTCTGATAATTAAGTTGATCATTTCGAACACCCCTAGCTTTACTAAAGACAAACCAAATTATTTATTTTATCAATAGTTATAATTTGTGTTTAGGGCATTGACATTTTATCGCATTTATCGATTAGAGGTGACGCTTGCCTTTCATTTCCGCGACTCATATTCCAAGTGCATTTTCCTATTTCCCACTGGGTCTCAGGATGATATTGCGTAGGCACCCATGCGGGTTACCAAGTATAAAGTGACGTAAATCCCCAAAACCCGCATCACGTTCAAGTCGTGACCCGCAAGTTATCTGCCCGCAAAGTAACGACACACCGCCGACCCGCCATGACTAGAGGCCATAAACAAATTTGACGCAATGACATTTACGTCAAAGAAAGAGCTCGCTTGCCAGAAGTTCTACACGTTTCGAGTCAGAAAGCCCATAAAAAAGAAACACTCCAACCACGAGAGGGGACCAAATAAGTTAGAAACCAGTTTCTAAACTTGATATTTAACTTTGCACATTCCGCGACATTTATTTCATCCAATTTGCCTGTTTCATAAATTGCTACTGCTGCGCTCAATGAGCGGCGAAAGGTCAAAAATACTGTTTCTAATGTTTGGCATTACTGTGGGCTCGTACGCTAATGACAACAACTGCTCCTATGACGAAATGACTAATCTAATCGTAATTTATAAAATGGCAAACATTTACCAGTTTGGTCGATACTTATTTTGCTCTGAAAACGCTCGATGGAAATATCCGTCATTCGAGCAGACGAGCATGCAAAGTCATCGCTTTGTTTCAAATTCTATAGAAATCTCTTTATGTTGGAATTATCTAAAGAGACTACTGATAATTTTCTTCACTCCTTTGTATTTAACAATGAGGTTTTTATTTCGAAGTTTTCAGATCGGCTTATTCGAACCATGAATAGAAAAAATAGGAACTAATGATGCGCCAATCGCCAGAAAAGCGTTTCAAAACAGTTACGATTTTGAAGCAATAACTGGAGTTGTATGGCGAAAATGATAAAGCCCATCTAAAGTAATTGGTCAATCGAATGAATAATGAATGCGCGTTCTTATAATAAAATTAGAATTAATGGATTAATTAAACTTCGCAATTTGAAGTTCCATTATGTCGACGTTGAATTACGTTTCAGAATGGATACTTAGCGACTGACACAAATGGCTCTATTTCCGTATAAATTGAAAACTAATGATGCGAACTAATGATTATAAATGGTAATAGGTTCAGGAAAAAAAATGAGAATTCTACGAGTAACCAAATACGGGTGGCTCACGCAGAAATTCATTAACCGTAATCAACACTTGGGTCTTAGAGTTTCAATAATGGAGACTTTGCATTAGGGACAACTTCCTGTTCCCACTTCTCCCTATAATATGAACCACTCAAGGGAGGTTCATATTTTAGGGGGGTACAAATGTGCAATTTTTGAACAAATGATTAATAGCGGCCCGACAAAAAAATTCGATCAGATTACAAAATGCGCTCGAAGGTTATGTGAAAGTCAGAAGTTCATTGACGAGTTAGTCAAATATTCGGCTCAAATTTTCTAACAAAAGCATTTTCCTAAACCTATTAGTTTCATGACTAACTCAATTCTGAAATTCCTCGAAATCTTAATTTTACGATAGTTGAAATAATCATCTGCTTCTAGGGACCGGTTGTACGTGAAAATTTCGCAGATTACACTTTATACTTTATTACATGTACCGTAACTATCATTGTATGACTAATCGCCATTTAAAAAAATGTTGATTCAAGTTAAGCAGATATTATGATGTACATCAAGAACTGTTGTTTAATCAACATAACTGTTAACTAGTTTCTATAGAAATTTAGGCCGATCGTTTCCAAAAAGTTAGCATCCCAGTAACCAGACGCTTATATAATGTTACAGAGAAAATACCACTTTCTGCATTAGTGAGATTTGCGTATTATGGAAACTTTGTACGATAATGAGGTTTTAAGAACACGGCAAAATCTAATTAACTCGACACATGTTTAGCACTTCAATTTTTATGTAACAGTATAGCCTTGAGCAACAACGTGTAAGCGATGTTTCGATTTTTCATTACTGCAGTCGTTATAGAAAATATGATTTTGCCGACAACGATGGGTTGGTTGCTTTCCGTTTCACCCAATATCGAATACGCCTGTACGCCATCAGCGACTAACCCCTCCACTGTCGCCGACTGGCAATAAATAAATGAGAAAATCAGCGAAATGAACATTTCATCACATGTAAAATGCAATAAAATCAACGGAATGTTATGAGTTGATGTTGCGCACAGCTAGGAGGAAAATTGGCGCTCAAAAAATAATAGAACGCGAAACCTTTAGAGAACCTATATATGTACACTCGTTTACATTTAACCAGATATATTTAGCCAGCTTGAGGGCAGGAAATTCCAGACCATCCGGAAATCAGATGTAAATGTGCGTTTACGTTTCGTTTCATGAACTAGATAAATATTTTCCAACGTAAGGTTTTAGAATTTAGAATTTCATGCGACAAAATTATCATACTCCGAATCAACTTGCAGCATCTAACCATAGAAAAGGACAGGTAAAAATAAACAGCAACGGCGTTTTCTTTGCTCGTTATTGCATCTTTATGACCAGAGAGGCATGTTACCTGTGGAACCACTTCTCCATAGAATGAATTTTTGAGGACACAGTTAATAAAATCTACGTTTTCAGTGCACACCTCAAGAAACATTATCGGAAAATGAGCGAAAACGACGCTATCTACGTATTACCCAAAAAACTTAATACTAACGAGAAAGGATGAATTCGGGACAGCTCCAAATGAAAGAAACGCACACTCGTGGCGGACTCGTCTTTTTTAAATAATATTATACTATTTTATTTTTAACTGGTAATTGCGAAAAATAAAATAGTAAAATATTATTATAAAAATACGAGTCCGCCACTCGTGTTCGTCTCTTTAATTCGGTGCTGTCCCCAATTCACCATTTCTCGATTTAATATCAAACAGACGTTCTAACAAAAATCTTTCTCACAAATACTAACGAACTGGAATCAGTACTCTAGACCAACTGCTCCGCTTCGAACAATTTTTGAATACATCCATGCGATCAGGGGGGCCATTTTGGACTCAATCTTCCTCAGTGGAATTTATCCAAAATGGACCCCCAGCTGTCGTTGCTTAAGTACATGCGTTGCAGGATAGCCAAGTACAGGGGTTGCTTTTCACTGATGACGGAAACTAAGCTTTAAGGAAGGCTAAATCGGAACAGGAATTAACGGAACGGTTTTCGAAATGTAATTTGTGTGTTCTGTAGAAATCTGGTTTTGTGTGAGCCTCGCATACACTTCAAATATAAATTAAATTGTATGAATGAGCGGATCGTTATTATTAGGTTATCGGTGAACAGTCGACACATAATGCATCCTCTTATCGTAGCTCCAAGAAATAAGTTAAGGTCTATCTATGACTTACGTGGGCTATTCACTTATCCGCTTCCACTATCCGTCTAGCAATAGCATTGCACGGCGAGCTCGTAAAATGATTTACGGTACATTTGCAATTATTATTATACCGCGTTTATCGGATTCGGTCTAGTCGTAGCCCGCTGGCGACTTCGTCATAATGGAGTAGGCCATCGGCAGGTGAGTCTATTGATGTACGCGCATGAGTCGAGCGCCAATCTCCGCTTCATATAAGCCTAACGCTCATAACAGATGGGGGGGGGGACAAAATGACGAGCAACCTGCTATTATAGGTAATCCAGCGAGAAGCCAAACTCGTTTTAATGTATCCTATACGATTTCTAGGTATCTTCTAAATCGTTGCGATTATTACGGGGACATCGTATCGTGTACGGTTATCCTTAATCGTCAACGGTGCGTGACTATACGTCACTAGAAACTCCAACGGCTGTCCTTTCGTTTGGCTTACAGGTGGTCGTAAAACCTGTTGGGGAGGATTTTTTCAGTGTGACGTCACGAGATCGGAAAGATTTAGTGGGCTCGCATGATCAGTTTCACAGTTGCGACTAATTTTGTTATGCCAAAGTGTTGTCCTTTCTATTTTATATCGTTACACTTATTTTCGTCTTCGCTAGTCAACTTCAGAGAATTATGGTCAAGAGATATAAGTTCAGTTATAAAGACGCATTCCCTGAATATTTATTGAACACTTGCAAAATGCAAATATTGCAATCACCTTAAATAATTAGTTAGGCCCAAAACATAAACCGAATGTTGGCGAGAATAGATCTCCGTGATCTCTTAATTTAACATCTCTGTTGAATTAATTTTCGAAAGTGAAGCGCGAAGTGCCGGTGCCGTAATTTATTGGTAGGTATTTTTTAGACAGCCACCACACAGCATTCATATCAAATTTATGCACTAAATAGTGTGTCTGGCACAATAAAGGAAAATAGGAGCATTGTTTCGGTAATTACTGTACACCGTCTGTACAAATAAATGCGTAATTGGAGCTACAACTTTATTGTGACCGTGACCGTTGTGACGCCCATGACCTAAGGGGCACAACTACAGAAAAAGGAAAAATCCGACGAAACACGTTGCCATCATAGTTTTCAATTGTGGCTGTTTCAACCTGACCTGCGTGCCACCGTTATGTAATTGCTGCGAAACTTATCATTTCCGGCGAAATCTCTTTTTGTCTGCGCGCAAATTGGACCAGACCTTTGGGGCCTGGTTAGGATTCGCCATGAAATCAAAGGTGATAGTAATCATTTGGTCCCACAAGGATGAAACGTGACGTCATGGATGACGTCATATATATGTTGCTAAAAGTGAGGATGAAGGGAAAAGTTGGGATGCGCTTCTACTCGTATTTTTTATATTTCATTGCGCACTGTACAAACAATGACGTGATTTGGTGTTTGTGTAAAGCGAACTAAAAATAAAAGGATCAATTGCCACAGAAGCGATGCCCGAATAATTTGCAGCGATTAAATATGCTGTATATAACAGCCACTTGTAATATACGTGTATCATCTCAATGCGAAATTAAAAATTGTTTTTCTAGGTCGCTCAATTTAAATCGCATAAACTCGCTATCAAAAAATATCCTCGCCAAACTTGAACCTGAATACTGCACTTGGAAACTGTTGGTTTCTGCGTTTACATTTTAAAAATAATTTCATTTTTAAATCACTAATAAAAAATATTAAAAAAATATATAAAGGGATATTTTTTCGAAATTATTATTTTATTTAGGTAGGAGTCACCACGAAGTGCTAATTGTTTTACTTTCCAATTATCTAGATACTTGCCATTCGGGATTTTAACCAATAACTCAAGAAGCACTATTTCAATCTCCCCGAGTGCGAGATAACTATAGCAGACCATAAATACATTTAACAACGTATTTGCGTTGCAACTACACAAACGATATGACTTTTTCAACAATATACGACATTTTTACATAGGCATATGTACTCGTGCACAATCGCACAAATATATTAATTCACGGAATTTAGTGAATGGCTGCCTTGTTGTGCGCGCTGTTTAATCTGGCATCATGACGGTCATTGCCTCATTGGTCATGGCCATATGAAAAGTCGAGTAAATGTGCCAATATGCGCGTAATTGCAAGCCAAGCCTGCACCGAATCACGACTGCATTTGCATGGCGAAACACTATTTAGAGAATTACTTCATTTTATGCGAACGCAACTTTGCCGCCTATTTTGACCCACCTACCACTGCTGTTAGTGAAACTTTTGGACACCGCCATCAGACTTATGTTTTTGGTCGGGAAGCGAAAATAAACGTAGCGCCACTGGTGTCTAAAAAATATCAGTATTATGTAAGTGAGAGATACGCTTGGGACTTGATGCTAAACGATTGAAAAGTCAAACTGTTTTATTTATGGCGTGGAAGGCCCTCTAAATATCATATCCGCTCTACTTTCTTTGAATGCTTTTGATAATTGAATAAAATCGTTCTTATCCTTAAACTAATTTACGGACTAAGATTTATTGAAATGCCCTTTTGAGCAAAGACTGACTTACTACGAAGCATAATAAAGTCATCTTCTTAGCATCTTGGTGGCTTGAATATTTAAATTTCCTTAAATGACAGTAAAAAATAGTGGAATCTTTCCCCCATCATTGCACTTTGGAATTCAATTGATTAACTAACTCATTGTTGTAGTCTTTGAGAAAATCAACTGAATTGTCAAGCGTTTTGATTAAATGATAGTGGGCCGCCTACCAGTTTCCCCAGCTTCGTTTCATATTTACGGACAACTAGGTCAGAGTGGATTGAATAGGTCATTAATTCATTTGGAGACTCCCTTTGTGTGGTGCACAAAAATGGTTCGGCCAACGCACTTACGCGCACACGACAACCTCAAAATCGCGCTCATTGTTTATGTTCGAACGCCCGCGCAGGGCATGGACATGTCGTCGGACAACAGAGCACTGTTTTGGCCGTGTTGTTTTTCGACACCAACTCTCTGGAATGAGCGGAATAGAGACGACACGTGGAACGCCACCAACATCGCCACCAACCTCCACTATGTACAGCGCAGAGAGCCAACAGCTTAATTATACAGAGCGGAATGGAAATAGACAATAATGTATGACCCCCGTTGCAGTCGTTAAATGGCAGAAGCGCATGCAAAACATGCCGATTTCGAATGCGATCCAAATTGACGGAGCCTAATGGAACGCTAACACGAAATCGCATTACGGCGGAAAGAGGTATGGCTCCCCTGTCGACCTGCCACCAGCTGCCTACCATACACATACCTTATCGCACAAACAAACAGGTTGCCGCTGCGATTATTTAATTCACGGCCAAGAAGCGACGTGATCCACTGTTGTCAATGCCGCAGTTAAATTTAAAAAAAATTACAATCTTTCTGGGACTTTCTGGAACTATCTGGGACTTTCTGGGACTTTCTGGGCTCCCTGTACTTGCTTACAAGGCGTACAATGTAAAGCAACCCCGTGTGAAGCTTCATGTATGACACCTATGCTATCCAATTTAACGCCTATTAGGGTGAATAGTCCAATATATTCCATTGCCGTGTGCGCAAAATATGTTCATTTTAAGAAGAGTTCTGCTCCCACAATATATTTTAAGCAAAAAAAGTCCCGGGCACAACCCCCATTTTTACAGAAAATAATCCAGACGTTCTTTTACCTATTATATTGTAACTGTCATTTGATGTGAATTCTGAAGATTCGTGATTCTCTGGCTTATTATTTCTATTTTTGAGACTTCTGTTGGAGCATCGCTAACGCGTGTATGCCTTCGATGGTGGATGTCTTAAAATACTTTTTAAAAAACATTCGTATAAAATGTCACAATTTGATTCGGGCAAAATAAATAGAATACTGTCTTGCCAACGACATATTAAAAAAGTAATTGCTTCAAAATTCATTTATGTTAAAATTATGACTATTTCTCAATAATCTTTACAAACAAATTATGAAATTGTTCAAATACGTATTTAAAAAAAATATTATTTAATTATTATATTGTTTGATTAACTGTGTAAGGAAATTTCCATTTCAATTCAGAAAATTGTTTATGCCTTAGCGCCTTGTGCAACAGTTTTCATGTATCATTGGTTGCCCCCCCCCCCCTGAGAACTCCCCCTAAGTTGCACAGATACGAATTTACGTTTACGACATCGTAAATGTCATGACCTATCCAATAGCTTTTGAGCTTACTGCGTACTTAGTGGGAAGCGTCTTGCAGCATTTTGTCAACAGGTTAATGTTTTTTGTACACGCACTAGCGTTAATAAACGCGCTCTCCTCAACATGAAACCTTGGGAACCATTATCTGCCTTAGAATGCGTTGGTCGAATGAACGAACTCGTTATTCAGAAGAGCGAACGACCCATTGTTTCCGTTTAGGTAGGTGAGACCTTTAATAATTTTAACAAGACTCTGGTGTAAACTTTTACATTGGATTAACTAATTAAAATATTTTAAAAATTAGAAAAGGCAAGTTGATACAGGAGTATCGTAACCGTGAAAGAATATGTTGATTACATTTCTAAAACAAACTGTGAAATGCGTGCCCATTCAATTTGTATATAATTAGGGATTCTGGTGCAGGCTCAAACTTTGTGATAATAACTTCGGCCTAATTAAGAACATAATGTGTTATCATTTCGCGATTTTCTAAATTTCTCGTTCAACACTCTCTCTGTTGTGCTTGGACGTTTGGCGCACACAATGTTGAAATGGCGCTGCGAGTGAGCGTATACGAAGCAATTAACATTTCCCACTGCAACCAAATTAAAAGCGCACGGCCAGGTTGTTTTCACAACAGACACTGGATCTAATGGTGTGTGGGATATTTCAGCTTTACGACAAAAGCAACGGAAAATGTTTGTTTCGGTACAGGGTGGTCGTAGTTTCACCGTAGGGTTTGCACTGCATGTAGATTTCAACGCGCAACGTCTTAATTAAATACGCCTTCTGTAAGGTAAAGGTCATACCAATATTTTAAGACACCAACTGGAAAATTGTTTGGGAACAAATATTCAATTATAAGACGCTCTTCATGAAAGGCATTGCATTAAAATAAATTCAGCTATAAAGATGCTTATACGAGTATTTTAAGGCATTCAATATTTTAAAGACTTCCACGGAAGGTGCCTTAAAAATTATGACGTATCTAATGTTTGCAAAAGTTTTAAAAGTACGAAATAAAATACAAGTATATATGAAATCTGCAGTATAATATATAATAAAAATATACCAGAATAAATCTAAGTTATCTCATCGAATTTAGTGTATCAGAAAACAATCTTTGAATGGATGACAAGACCACACTAAAATGATGACGCTTTACTTGATAAACATCAAATAAACACGGACTGAAACATTGAGTCGATCCTGATGCAGATCATAACTCGAAAGCACGACAATGCACCCCGTGTTATTTTACACATAAGTCGCCGTAGAGTAGGCGCAAGGGGCGCCATGTGAATCCAACATTCGCGCTGGAACAGACACGGTCATAATAAAACCACAGAAGTTAACATTCTGTTGGCAATAGGCGTATGTCGGAGCGCTGCAATGCACAGTTTTAAAATTAGATTATGTCGTTGGGCAAATACTGCGAGCTCGTTATAAATGTGTAGTTTTGGTCTGAAGTCTGCGTCTGACAAGAGCTGTGGTTAATTTTAATGTAATATGGTGCGTCATCATCTGCTGCCGTTGCGAAAAAGAGTATTAGCCACCGGCGATCATTTGTACGTGCAGTCCGCAAAACACAATAATAGCTAACCAGTAAGCCACTTGATTACAGGATAAATTAATTGACCTACTGAACAAACTCGATTCCGGCAATGGTCACGTATAAGAACATTTAAATAGACTAAATTATGCAGTTTGTCGTGTTAAAATTAGAATGTTCAATTAATTTCTGTTCTAAATCTTGATTAAAATGAAGCTTAGTTTCATAATTCAGTTCTAAATTAAATAAGCTTGCCATTGTGATAATTCCAATATGTTCTAATATATGTTAAAAAAAGAATTATTTAGTTAGGAAAAATGCATTCACCGAAAATAGAGTTCTGTTCGTGTATGTTTGGACAAGATATTGTAACGTCAGATATCAATTTTAACAAAAACACGATGAAAAATTGTTTTATGTAACCATATTTGTAAATGAAAGATAAATATTGTTCATAAGAAACTGTAGCTGCAGACCTTCGTGACAACAAAGGTCATCAAGCATAATCAATTAAGTGCATTTTCTTTAACAGACAGTTGCAATTAAAATAATTGATAAACCTCATTCCTACCTGAAGCGCTGCTCCTAGTCAGCGAGCAACCACTAGGGACGCTCTGCTTTGCGTATTTGTTGTCTTACAAGGAGCAGCAGTTTACTTTTACCTTGGCCTTTTTGATAAATGTCACAGTAACTTACAAAAAAAATAGAATTTTAAAAATATTCTTTCATTTCCACACTCGGTATGAAATAAAATTAGACACATCAGCAAGTTGAAATCTCCTCTGTTTCGCTTTAACGTGTTTAACAGAATTGTTGTGCGAATTTTAGTTGGCCGTAACAAGTTACCCTGATTACTCTGTATAACCAACAAATGCAGCAATTGGAATTTGAACACGTAACGCAGCATGGCAAATGTAAACGCTAAAATGCCACGAATCTATTCTATGCCGCATTCTAAAAAGCGTGTTAAATATCAACGCTTGTTTTTCTTGCTTATTTTTCTCGCATGTTGGTAAGCCGTTTCGAGCGTTTTTGAGTTTCAAAACTTTGTTTTCGACTGGGCCATAGCGTGCGTCTGACTCATTAGTGCATCCCAATCGCGATTATCTTCCTGTTGCCATGTCCGCAATTTGCAAACGCGCCATTCCACACAACGAGATTCCCGAATTTTTTTCGTCCACAATTTGAAACTCATCCCTGTCAGCGAGTTGCTTAGACGCAAATAGACTGTTCTCGAGGTATAAAAACATTTGAGAAACACTTGACATCACCATGACAATTATATCGAGCGCAGCCACTTAGAACGAGCAGAATTAAATTCCACGCATCGCGGCTTTATAATTGTTTGTTCGTTTTGAAAAAACAAATGACTAATCCAATTAAATTTTATAAGAATTGTCTAACGGTTGGTTCATTAACGAGCGAATGAGAGAATATCAAAACGCGCCCCCCGAATACAGCGATCGCGATATTGTACAGAATACACTGCGTTGCTGCCAATAGGTGGATGGTTAATCCCTGTAATTAAGCTTAAATTAAATAAAGCTCCACGTCAACCTAAAACGCAACTTCATTAATTAAAACGCAGTTTAATCTTTTACGAGGTGAAATGTCAATAGGACTACCCAAGATAGCTTTCTTGGGAATTTAGAAACATGAGGCATACATGTACTGAGTATATCTTGAGACTCTTTTTAGAAAAGAACATTCTTGAATTTTATAGTCTAAGCAAAACGCGTATTATTTTACAAAGTTTTCTAAAAATATACAAGTCTGTGCTATACTGAACAATGGATTTGGTTTATGATCAATCACTTGGCGTATTTTGCCTTCCGAGAAATTGAAAAGATTATTTCTAAGAATTAATGGATAATGATTTTGTCTGAACTACTACTCAATTGATACGGAGTATTTCTAAGCTAAATTATGATTTGCACAAAGTCGCTACCAATAATAAATTCCCCTCCAAAATTACCTTTTGTCTTCACCATTGACAATGAAAGAGTTTCGTTGGCCCTTTCAGTTGTGCTAAGAGACAAATAAGTCTGAACTCCGTGCGCGGCAGATGAGCCTTAATTAAAAGCGAACTGTCAGCGTTTGTCTAATCCTTTGTGCATTAAGATCAAAGAGGGGATTAGTAACTCTACTTGAACCGTTATTCGCCAACTAATGTGGTATAGAGCAGTCGCCGTCGAAAGCGTATAAACCGAGTAATGCCCGTACCGCAAACTAATAGCAGACGAGTCTTAACTGCAGGTTAGGGGCGTCCAAAATATTTAATCTGCAGACTAAGTGCGCTGTTGGAAAAACCCCGTCAAACGAAAGCTAGACAGTTAGGCGATAACACTTCGGAAGAAGAAATAACCAGTTTAGAAATAATCAAAAATGTTAATAGGAGAAAAAGGAAATGCGAAAACTATGCTATCTATTAAACAGCTTCTTTTGGATTACATCCCAATTAACGTTCTTGGCGCTTCTAGCGACGACAATTACAATCTTTAGTCATCTAACAAATCATGAAATGTGCGCCACCTAGTATTTTAACGCGGCACCCATTTCAGGATATCTTTATGCGTACCGTCATCTGTCAGCCAAATTAAATTTAAATGGTTAGATGGCACATAAAGTCTCCAAAGAATATAAAAATAACAGCCCATAATTTAATAACAATCGATACAATTTATGGGAGCTAAAGGCTTAGTTGATGCCAAACTTAGGATTACCTCTATGTAGTCTGCCGATGCGTCATTATTAGCCTTTCGTTTATGCAAATAGGCGTTAAATTATAATTAGGCTGTTGCGCTGGCGGCAGGGAGTGTTGCCACACCAACTGAATTTTAACAACCTGTAGGATCGAGTTTTGCTATATTATCGAAGTCCCCGGTGACCCGCAGAGGTGACCCTGTAGCGCGTCAACGTGAGCGATAAGCAGACAGTCTGGAAAACGTTCCATTGACGTTCTATTCATATTTCAATCTTTTCCCTAGTCTGACTTGGCTTGGTAACTGTACGATAAGGTGTTGGCAGGAAAAGACGCCAACAGGAAACTATTTTGTGCGATACCTGCTTTTAGATATAACAAGTTTCGTAAAAAAAAGCAAGCTGAGACTTGTTCTGAAACGAGATACTTGTGAATGCTAACCAGAAAAGTCGCGGCTTTATCCCCCATTTTTAGCTACACTCACTATCAAATTCTAACCTTTTCAAAAAAGCATTGAAGCGTCGCCTTGTTGACATCACTGCAAGCAGTTAGGTATATGACGAATTATATGTAGCCGCTGATGCATAAACTAGGCGATTGCAACATGCTCTGTTAAAGAGAGATTTCAAGTTCGCGGCGTGTTTAATGAGAAAAGATTGCGAGAAAAGCTCACGTCGAGCACTTCCTATACGATGAAAAGGAAACGGGGTAGAGAATCCAGAACGGGTTAGCCTCTTAGCTGTTTATTTAGAAACCCATTAAAGCAACTAGACCATGTTAGGAAACGAGATGAATTTTGGTAATTCCGATTTTCCTTTCACCCCCATTGGGTGTTCCCCAGGATGCAATATAGGTCCGCGTTCCACCTGGGCGTAGATATCGAGTACATGATATTTTCTGGGTTGTGTAGATTGCAGGTTGATGCTGGGGATCATCTCTGGGAATTTAGACAAAGTTACGCTTTAATATAATCACGCTCGATTACACTTTGTAATATCGACGTCGGTTGTTGTTCGGCGATATATCGGCGTCTGCCTGTAGTTGTTGCGCTATGGAGAACATGCGTTTTCGTATATATAGTCGTGAATACCTTAGCGAACCACATTTGTAACATATTATCGGGGCTCGCCCAATGTGGCCATTGAAAAATCCTGAATGGTCTCAGAAAATCAAATAGACACAACCACAATTTCAACTGAAATACATATATATATAAAATGCAGAACACACAAGCTTGATTCTTACAAAATAAGAGCTGAACTGACGTTAAGCATTCATAAAAAATGCAACCTGCAAATAGAAACAGCAATGTTTCATATTCGTTATGTTTAATTATTCAAACATTCCCCAAATTAATTCAGCCGATTTTAAAATGATTTTGCTTTTATTTCTTTTATTTTAATTTTACGTTAGTATTTTATACAGAGTATTCTGAATCTGCTATATTTTACTGATTTATCAAAACAACTCTTGCAATATTTGGTTTATTTATGGAAATAAATTACAGTAAAATTCCCTAAACCACAATATTTACGGTCACCAAAAAGGAATCAGTCGACATTATCTTTTTATTCTAATTATATAAGTGAATAAAATTGATATAGAAAGGTAATTATAATCAATTTATTCAAATTTATTGTGCTGGCTGTCCAACTAAAATAACGCGGCCCACCATCAGTATCGGCTTGCACCACCCTCGCCAATCCCACCGTCGTATTTATTTAACGAGAAACCTCGGCACACGAATTCCCAGTGCACGATTCGAACGTGTACACCGGCTGGGGTTTCCGCTGTTCCGCGCAGAAACAGGGAATTTGAGGGCGTACCGGGGGAGGAGGAGGAGGAGTAAGAGGGGAGGGGAGGGGAACTGCGATAAATTGGCAATATTTCGTATTAATCCCTCGTGGGTGTACTGCAGGGGGGACCCGACGACAGAACCGACCGTCACTCGTCCGCCGCTCAAACCCGATCATCCATCACACCGTGACGCACTCACTATTTTTGTTTGATTGCGCTCGGGGTTCCGCAGCAAAACAGGAATAGGTATTTCGGTGCGATAAATACTGTTCAAGTGATGAAACGACCAGGTTGCTATTTTACCGAGCAAGACGCGTGAATTATTTGCTGCGTGGGAGTTTGAGGGATCCACTGCGATTCGATCAACCATACGCTATCATGTTAATAATTTCTCTCCGTTAACGTTCTCACCCGAATCAAAATAATGATATGCGATAATGAAGATATTGTAGTGTGAGATAAACGATTAGCGTAATTACGATTATCGAATCACCCTGAATGAGCTTGCAGCGCGTAATACGTAAACGACACCTTTTGAACTCACAGGTAAAGCAAAATGCTATCTAACTAAATATATTTTTACTAACAATATAATAGGTAAAAGAACGCCTGGATTATTTTCCGTAAAAACGGGGGTTGTGCCCGGGACTTTTATTGTTTAAAATATATTGTGGAAGCAGAACTCTTCTTAAGAAGGAACATATTTTGCGCACACGGCAATGGAATATATTGGACTATTCACCCTAATAGGCGTTAAATTGGATAGCAAAGGTGTCATACATGAAGCTTCACACGGGGTTGCTTTACATTGTACGCCTAGTAAGCAAGTACAGGGAGCCCAAAAAGTCTTTACTATCCGTGCGTGAGTATTGCACAGGGCGCTTTTCTCGGTTGAGAAGAGAAACATGGGTTTCATAAAAAATAAAAGAGCTGAACTTGTAAAATAGAAGTACGCTAATATAGTCAATACATAGCTTGCTCGACGACATATTTTCGTCGTAGCCCAGTTGGTTTAGCGACTGACTGTAGTTTCGGCGGTCCCGGGATCGATTCCCTGTGCGGGCTCTCGAAAAATTTCGATCCCGGGGTACTGGTCGTTCCCCCTGGCACAGTGAATAAGCACCATGAGGGGGACGTAACGCCTGTAGTTTGCTGCCTACAGTTGATTGGAATAAAAAAAATATGAAACTCCCACCATAAATGAAATTTACTAGCTTGAAATATTTTTGAATTTAAAAATTAGTTCTTAAAATGTTTTAATCAGTTCTTGTTAGCGCTAACTCTCTTTAAAGTTATCTTCATTTACAAATTGTGAAGTGATCTTAATTTAAACATGAAGCATTTCGGATGTCAATTTTCTTATAAAGAATATTGTATGATATTGGTTTTTCTAAATTAATCAAATAATCTATTTGCTATTTAAAATTTATCTATTTACTATTAATACTTATTGTTAACCTATTTCATAAATTTAATTTAGCAATTAGTTTTATGTTTGTGTCTACCAGGTTTCAACAGTTACTAATGGCAAAATTATTTTCTATGCTTCGTTTCGATTTGAAATACTGAAAAGTTTATGTCGCTGGCGGCGTTCCACCTTCTTCCTACGACGCCAGACAACTTGATCCAACTAGTCCCGCGATTCATCGAAAAAAAAACCGAAACGCCGCGCCAGTCCAAATAACTTCAAAAATTAATATCAAACTTGGCCCTTTTAAGGCATATAGCCAATATACAGTTTATAGCCGCATCGCCGTCTACGCGTTGGTGCCGAATCACAAATCGCCATTTTTGCTATCGTTTGCCGCCAGAACAAGAACGCAGTAAAAACACGGAATCTGCTTTTGGCACATGCCTTTATGATGAGCCAATACAGCGCGGTTTTATAGTTTGAAATTAGTTTTTATATGAACGACACCTAATCAATTGTTGCCTCGGGAGAGTTTCGTTTACTTTTTCGCGATCCTTTAGTTTGAGTAGCGAATATGTATGTGCCGGCGAGGCTGATTGCTTTGCTGCGTACACGCCCAGCAAATTACTCTTACACAACTTTACCAGCAATTTCGACCAGCGTTACAAGCGTGTAATCGAAAAGTGGAGGAAAAAACGAGAAACGCGGACGCCAATAATGAAACGAAAACAATGAGGAATGTGATGGAAGAATGAAAAAATAAAATAATTATAAATAAAAAAGCATAGCAGTTACACTGCTATACAGAATATAATGCTACAGAGAGTGCGTCAGTTCCTGGTCGGGCCTAACAATAGACAAGGGGCTGCCGAAATTCCTCTCTGCCATATGCTAGTCAAGGCTATGCAATTGAACGCACAATTAAGAGCCGCTCCCGACAAATATGGTATACAAAAAAATATTTTTAGATTAAATTTGAAATGCCATAACCCTTTAAGCGACTAGACGAACAACAAAAAAAGAAACTTTGAGTTTTCGCGTTCAGAAATCGGAAACGTACACTGAAAAATAATTTGAAATCATTTATATACTAGTACATGTACTATAGTGAACAGCTGTTTTAGTTTGTACGTTGAGCTTCACACTGGGTCGTTAAGAGGTTTTCCTTATTTGGGGACGTATTTGCAAATCCTATGAACAGTAAATTTGTGAACAAACGTTATTTAACGAATCACTGATTAAAGGTCTCCGACGGAGATCAATATACATTTAGATTATTCCATGAAACGGAGCCGTGACAACCAGCTAGTACTGTATACAGTATATATTCAACAGGTATGCAGAAAGCTCTATCACGAATAGGTTTGCACATAGGAAAGCGTATATTGTGCATACCATTGTTGTTTAGCGATGAATCGAAGCATTACTTACACCAAACTTGCAATCTTTAAGCGAGCTGTAAGTGCTGGAATATTCGCCTATATAGTAGAACTGGCAAGGCTTCCCTAAACACACGCGAGACATCGGCCAGAAGCAGCGCACAGGACTCGAGCAACGACTACTATTTATCTCGATCCACGAATGCATTAGATAACTTAATAAAGACATTAGAGACGAGAAAGAGATCGTCCCATTAGATTAATAGAGATTGACATAGGGCGCGTTCTCCCCTATTCATCCTCCTCCTGAACTGGCTTACACGGCTATCGAGATGGCTCACGGCTTATCGAGTTCGACACCAACTCATATACGGTTCTACATCCAGTTAGCTATTCTCGAATGAATGAGACACTATGCGGGCTCTGGGATAAAAGCGTAAGTCTTAACAAATCAATTCAATAACATGTACTAACTACTAATTGGTGGTTATATACTGTATTGCGATTAATCGGAATTGATAGTTGTCGATAATTGATGTCGACACAATAAAATCCGGTATTCATAAATAAAATATATCATTTATTAAATCTGAATACGACAATGTGGAATAAGTAACCACTCACTGAATTAAACCCAGGGCCTTATGGACCTACGCCAGGGCAATTTAATTCATGGATGGCTTAATACCTGAAAACGGTGCGCTTTCAGTTTCTTAATAGGGAATGGGTGTTATAATGTGTTAGTGCAGTAAATAGCGGTTTGCCCCGCACATCAGAGGTATTTTTCATTTCAGCCTAAAACAACAATTGTGCATCGACGAACTTTGATTCTTTTTCCACCCCCGTATTCCTATATCTGGAGGGCTTGTTGTTCACGGAAATTTTTTTGTAACCCGTAATTCTTTGATGTGGGAATATTTTTATTGCCCCAGCGATATTGTTCCAACGACGGCTGGGGTTAATCTCTTTTCATGGTGACCCAACAGCCAATATAAACAGGATGGAGGCAACTGGAAATATCGTTCGCCGTGCTTCTATTGTAGTGCGTGGGAGTTGCATCTCAAAAACGACCAATCAGGATTTGCTTTCATCGTCGTTGTTCGGCCTAATCGACATTCTCGTCCTTCGCCTCGTGTTCGATATGATCGCGCTCGACGTCGTCCTACGTCAACACATTAAGTTGGTTGCTCTTTTGTTCAAAACTGATGGTTTTAATGAAAACGGGCACGTAAAAAAATTAACGAATCTTTTGTCTTGAGTTCTCCAGAAATGAACACAATAACCGATAAGGAAAACATTGTTTCTAAACCTGTAAACTGACACTCCTGATTACAGTATGCAAAATAACTTCACAGAACATTTAAAAAAAATTAGATCGCAATTTGTTCTGATAGACATGTCGCTTACACAATTGTAAAATCACTTTATGAGTTGCACTTATACAGTAGGTCAATAACTTGGTGGAATCAGGTTATTTAACTACGGCACATACAGTTCTCTAAAATGAGTGATAATATATTAAATAAAAATAGAGTAATTTACTGATAGATGGATCGATAGTGGTTCTATTATTTTTATCGTTTTAAAAAGAAGCTAAAAATATCTATCTGTCGGCAGACACACTCAACTGAAATCCTTCTGGACGCCAAGTTATGTGGAACTGCAGTAAAAATGACGTCTCCTCTAGCGCAGACATCACAATTCTTTCGAGAAATTCAATGCAGAGAGCAGATAAGAAATGTAACAGACATTGAGTCATACACTAGGATTAGTTACGTATGATGTCAAAATTCGGGAATAGCTTTTTCTCCCAGCGATTTCGACGCTTTTTGACCCATTAAAGTCTGATAGACGAAGACAAGTGATAATGTCAATGCCCCTACCACGCAACCAGCATGATACCGTGTGGCAAAAGAAGACCGTATTTTCTCTTTAAACGACCATATTGGTGTTATATATATATTATGGCATCGATTATTTAAACATTTTTATCTTCATTTTTGTCTGGTTAGATCCTGAAGAGTCTAAACTTTTGGAACTGGCTAGTGGTAGACCATGTGGTTTCTGGCAGACTTTGTGGAAAGGGGCAAATTGGGGGAGGAGGGCAATAAAATTGATTCTACCTTGTAATGTCTATCGGAGGTCTTGTTCAGTGAGATTGAGCGAGAGTAATAGATTTTACGATGAAATAAAAAAATTGTATAAAAGTTGTTTTAGTGCCGATCCGGTTGCAACGCGGCGTTGCACCAGAGCGCTTCGCGGTTGAATGCTCGCCGAAATTGAAGTAACGGGACTTGTGCCGTCGTGGGGCTCATGGTCCATCCAATCAGCAACTGCTTTTATAAGAGTCCTTCAGGAACGCTGGACAACTGAACCAGCGATGGGCAAAAAATGAGTGAACTTCGGAAAAAAGCTATGCAATCTACTTAGTTTCAGAACTTAAAATAAATTCGTGGATATCTTCTCATTACTGATATCTGGTGGTGATCCAGATAATCATTTGGTTCGTTGTACTTCTAGTAATTTAACAATTTCGGTTCTGAACCTGATCGGAGAAGCGTTTATGAATCGATGACACTTTTGATCTCTATCCCGTTAATTGCTCCTAGTGAGGAATATTGATTTGGATGACTGAGCACCTTTGGCAGCAATAAGTGCAACCTGACTAGCGACAAAATACCAAAAATGTTGAGTTGCGACCTTGACGGCAAATCTCATTTTCAGCTATGCAAAAAGATCCCAAAAATACACTGCAAAGTATAGATGATCAGCGGTGTCCAATTGTTTTAAAATATTATTTGAAATTTACCGTTGCTTCAGCACTGCAATAAATTTCTCACGAAACACCCATAAATTGTAAACAGATGCACCTGTCTGTGTTTACTAATCAAGCAAATGTAAAAATATGTGTATCCTACACAAACAAAAGAAATTTTGGAACAAATAACAATGTCGGAAACAATTTGCAAAAACATATGACGTTTTCAGATGAGATTCGTCTAACCGAAACATGACTCGTTCGTGTAACGCGATTACCTCTACCGCAGAGTGGTTTAAACTGAAACCACCATATATCGGCGAACTGAACAATATATGTGTTGACATCATCAGACTCGGTCGAAATTCAATGGGCGCGGCATCAAAAAGGGGCGGTGGAATGGGCACGCGAACAACATACAAGACTTCCGTCTATCGAAAATGCGTCTCACAAAGGAAAACGCAACAGAACGTTAGGCTCCTATCGAACGATTGATCAAAAGATGATTGCATCGTTTCAGATTTTAATTTGATTCGTCAGTTGTCTGGTCCGAATCATTCGTGATCGGTCAAGGTGCACATGCGCGTTTAACCTCCGTGTTCCCGATCAATTGCACGAAGGTCGATGGCAAAATGTGGTATAGTGTTGTCACAATTTCTTTCACTACTAGGACGATTCCGCTCCCCAATCGTTTCTTGGAATGCCAGCGCTGACCACTCGACAAATGAAACGTGTGCGTGTGCGCTACGAGAACATCAATTCACTCGTACCCATTTATTATCAACTCATACGCTTTCTTTCGAAATACCTCATGGTTTATGGTTGGGGCAAGTCACGGCGACGGCTGCCATATTGGGTGGATCAACTGATAAAGGCTAGATAAAATAACGTATAATGCATGTCAGCGTTATATCCTATAATTTCATTTATTGGGATTATTTTAGTCCTTTCTGATATGTAATAGTTCAGTGTACGTGTACGACGAGTATGCTCTAAAGATAAACTTTTTTATTGAACAAAGAAAGGGCACGGATCCCAAGACACGGATGTGTGAAAAACGACGACGTCCGAGTTGACAAGACTCGGTGGTAAGATACAAAAATTTAAAAGAAACGAAAAATTTGCGAAACTTGATGACAAAATGATTTCGCCAATTCTTCGTTTCTTTTATTTTTTGTATCTTACCGAGTCTTGCCGTTACCGGACGTCCTCTTTCCCCCAGTCGTGTTCTGGGTTTCGCCCTTTCTTTGTTTTATACTATCCGACGACATATTTAATGCTACGATATGTTTGTTATTTTTGAGGTAAGATTATATCTACCGCATATCTCTTCACTTTAACCTTTTTATTGTTGCATCAATTTTCACAGGTAAAATAAAATTTCCCTATATATATATATATGAGAATGGTGTATTCGGGACAGGCCGAATGAAGAAGACGAACCGAGTGGCGAACTCGCTTTTATAATAATATTTTACTATTATTTTTA
>JAQGBY010001602.1:0-28176 GCA_034698785.1 Mycogona germanica | reverse complement strand
GCGCCGGGAATCGAACCCGGGACCGCCGAAACCACAGTCAGTCGCTAAACCGACTGGGCTACGACGAGTCGTACAACTCTTCACATCCTTAACCCAATTGTCACTAAAATAAATTTTACTGAGATTTATCTCTATCACAAATGCAAGACTCACCCAAAAATTGGAATGCCTTGGGAAAATGGGGTAATAACTTTTCACTGTAGTTATCGTTAACCGCGATGCGCATAAAGTGATGATCCTGGAGAAAGTCAGGCTGCGGACAATTGTTGCTTACGTTCAGTTCGTAGGTGATGTTGTGGCTCTGATGGAAGAAACGAGAATACGATACGTTAATTACATTACAGAAATAATCACGCAATTATGAGTCAACATTGTTTATTTGTGCCCAATAAACGAAAGAATTTGTATATCCAAATGTCAGTTTTTTATTAAACGTGTAAACAGGCAGGGAACACTTGATCATTTAGTAGCCATGAAATTGGAAAATCCCATTACCAACCTTTAGCAGCTCCTTATTCATGGCGTCGTTTTGCGATCCGAGGAACAGAAAGGGCAATATTTTAGTGGGCCCCATATTGCTGATTGGCATGCACGGCTGCGACAGTGACGTCATCGGTGCACATTTTCTAGTCTTGTCCTCGCAGAGGGACGGGTGGCTACTCTGGAATTCCAGAAACCCGCCTAGACAGATGACAAGAAAAAAAAAATTGATTGAATTTTTTTTTAAAAATACATATTTATCGAGATAATTCCATGAAACAGGGTTATTATTGCGCCTAAAATAGTCACCGACCTCTTAGTAAACTCAACGACTTGAAGACTTCGGAGAGTTTGTTCAGCAACACGTAAATGAAGCTGTCGGCAGGCAAAGCGGACGCGTCGGCCGAGCCCTGGTCGTAAACGACAATGTCCAACGATTCGTCGGCTTCGATTTGACAGGTGTGGACCAAAAAATCCTTCACAGTTACCTAATAATGAAGATTATGTTCAGGTTGTTAACCTTATAATAAATCTAAAAAAATAAATTCGCGACAGAAATCATATTTTGCATCCTGCTACTAAAACATATTTATGACATTTTAACTCTTCGCAATGTAAAAAAACCTGAACCATGATCCATATGATGCTAGTACGTCATATCCGGCGGATGCTAACAGGATCATCCACTGTTTTGAAGATGTCAATTTACCTTGCCCTGTTGCAATCTTCGCTTGACAATCTTCGAGCAACAAACGTTGACGGCACTCACAATGTGACAAGTGTTGAATTCCAAGAACGACCGGCTGTCAATAATGAGCACCTGCAAACAAGAAGTTTCGAAACTTGAAATTCAACAACGGCATATTAGCATGGCGAATGAGGAAAAGTGGCGCACGCTTTTGTTGACTCGCTGTGCAATTGAGCAGACTTCTGTTCAAATAATATATATACAGTAAACTCGACGAACCCCAATTCAATCTAACTTGTTAGTCATTCAAATATCGAGATTCCAAGTCATGCGGCTGTTGGATAATTAGTCTGATAAATCGATAACCATGCTTGATAAAAAAAAGATAAGTTTCAATACTCAAACGCAACCCTGTGTCACGGCACCTCCAATTTTTTTTAAAACTTTAATTTCGTATCAAATGTTTAGTTAACGTGCTTTATCACCACCTTGTCAGTTGACGTCACCCGATCCGTGACGACACGAAGTATTAACAATCTGTTTCGTCACTCGCGTATTGCATAGTAATCCCGAGTGTAGTCATATCGGCATGCGATAAGTAAAACTGAATCACAAGGATGTCGTGTTTAAACATTCGCAATTAAAAGTGCGGACCAACCACATTCTGATTCAGAGAGCCTGAAATTCTTGAGCCAACAAATTCGCAGTTTCAACGAATTTCACGATAAAACAGTAACACCCACAGTAATATAAAATTAAATCGAATGTAAAACATTCGTGACAATCATACATGTACATGCATGATTAAGCTAGATGGTAATCTTAATTTTTTTTCTAAATATTTTTGGGGTTTCACGAAGGAAGTAGTGTGATGTCTTTTCTAAGTACATTTCACAAAATTCAGTTTATTATTTTTATTTATGGAGCCTCGCCAGCTCGTCGTCGATTTTACACGGCTCTGTCCCGTGCTCATCCACTAATGCTTAGATATTAACAGTGTCTGCGGTTGCCTGGTTTACACGTCGTTTGCATTGCGACTAATATTTATTGCTTTCCTTTTGAATTTTGTTTTCCAACATGTTGACTAACACGGGGCATCACTTATATTGTAAGAGTATATAGATTTTATAGTTTTACAGCTTTTAGAGAAGCGCGTATCGAAAATGTGGTTGTTTCAAGCACCAACAAAGTTTCCAATGTGCCAGTATTCGAACCGGCGATAATCGAGTCTCCCACTCTCGGCACACAATCTCCAATGTCACATCCAAAACGGGCAGATCTCTTGTGAGCGTCGATATCGGTGCAATTACTCGTTGGAAAATTAAACAGCAATTAATTTTTACAAAAATAATTATTAATTGAATACGAGATCGAGGATCTTGATAAGAGATTGGGAACCCATCTTTTAATAGTGACAATTTATTTGACTATTATTCGTATCCGTGAAATTGGTAATTACAAAACGCGATTGGCTAACCGAGTTGCACTGCCAATAACCGCCTATCTCAGCTGGCCCCCAACTCGAAAACGGGGCCAATTACAAACAGATAAATAAAGTGGACCATCATCCAACACACACACACCTCGACCACAGAAAACGGTGACGTCGCGTAACGGCCAACGGATGGACTAAACACGGTCCTATTCAATAACCCGTACAAACGTAATCCTCTGCCAACATCTCACCGTGATTCATCGGTTACGTTATCGAGAACCAATTGCACCACTGGCGCCACAATCACCACCACCAAGGATATACGATTAGCGCTCACCTATTAGCCAACATTATTAAACCAATAAAAATGATTTGCAGCGACCCGTCGGTAAGATAGTTACCAGCAAAATCAACACTGAGCGCAGCGGCTGGCGAGCGATTTCGCAGTGTGGGACCACCAGCCGTATTTTGTCACGTGGCGCGACCGTGGTTCCACCTGTCGGCAACAAGAACTGGCGATTCGTGAGATATGTATAAACTCGAAGCGCCCACACCAGTTGAGAAACCATCACCAAATAATACCCGAATTAATGTTATCGATCGGCTCGCAACGAGTGACTCACGAACTGAATAAAGGCAGATGTACATACTACATAGTCGTTTGCGCCACCTGTTTGTACCTACGTGCGCAAAAAACATTAGTACGGAGCACGTCCGATTGGCTGCGGCGGGACTTCTTTTACTTCAACTGCAACAACGACTCATTCATTTGAAGTACGACTGGTCGCAGCCCAGTCGCTATTGCGACAACTGAGGCTCGGCGGTCCCGGGTTCGATTCCCAGCGCGAGCTCTCGATAATTTCGATCCCGGGGTACTGGTGGCAATGTGCCCCTCGCATAGTGCACAAGCACCAAGAGAGGTGCTAATTCAATACTCTGTAGTCAGCCACTCGTGAAACAGGGGAGCAAATGAGCAATCCCTAAGTTGCAATTAAGACTTTTTTTCTTCTGTGTTGTAAAGTTCATTTCCCTTACGCAATGTGTACGAAAAAGATGAAATATGCGCCAAGGTGTAATCACTTTAAATTTGCCTGAGAATCAAGGTCATTATGGCTTACAGGTTGGCCAGAGCTCCGCTTCAAACGTGCACTACTCAAAACGAGACAGCGTTGAAATGAAGAGAAACATCGGTCTCAAACATCGGATCACGACAAACCAAAACTGATCTCCAGGTCATTACATTCGAAGGGCCCAAGATCCCCTCGCATTTTTCACAAACACAAAATTGTATTTGTTTCGAATACCGCCACCCTGTATATTTTAAATCCGGTCCTTGATAAATCTTCCTATTTAATTAGCTGGCGTCTTAACAATTATTTCTAACGATCATGAATCATCTTGATAGTTGGCGTATAAATCAAACGCGCAAACCTGAATCGTTAGCCCAGCTGAGTTTTACTCTTTTAATATTTTGGCAATTTGGCAATGCGTAATGTTTGGAAGCCGCTTGTTGAAATACGCTCGAACGAGTCATGAAAAAAAAAATACAGGAAGCGTCCAGAATAAAAACAAAAAACATAATCTCTCTGGTCTTACTTGGACAGATACAACTCTACGGATAGCGGCCGAATTGGACCGGGTCCAAGATATCGTCAACAACCACCAACCAGTTTCTCATAATAACAAGGAACCAGCAAACTCCCCAAAGGAGTTGCCCGGGTACAGGTTTCGATTGAATTTGTGAACGCAACACCACCAATGGCGTGCGTGCATCCCCCTAGCACTAAGGCTGGAGGACATACGCACGAACACAAAATTGTAGGAAACTGACGACAAGCCTCTCAAGCCTATTTACCCAACAAACAAAGCAATTTGCATAGCTAGTCATTTTCAAAAATCTGCCAAAAACTGGCTAAATCAAAACTGAAAACTTTGTGCAGGTTACCAATGACTCTGAAAATGATTGAAATAAAATTATTCAATTCCGATTGGGACACAGTGCTTCAAGTTACCTTGTCGATTCTGTTTTTAATGACGGCGGCAAGCTGGTCCACATCCAAATGGTTGACGCCGGCAGGAGTCGCGTCCATCTTGACTGATAAATCGGGTGTGGAGGAGGATGAGAAGGAGGAAAATCCGCGCAACGCCTTTTGCCCCACTCAGAGACCCAGAAACAAAGTGACTAGCAGGAATCTCATGGTGATGACATTTTCACTGGCAACACGATCGACTTTCTCCATGGTACCTATTCAGAAATGAAAAAGAAACGACCCTCAAATTAATTGTTGTCTTTTTCTCCCACGTTTCTCTCGTTATTCAAAGAATTGGTTTTTTTTGCGTGGTCGCGTCTTTACACTGGCCAAACGATTCGGAAATTATGTGTTGAGACTAATGACGCCTATCCAAATACCTAACAACGATTGTTTTATGGAATAAATTATCAGTATTAGTAAACCAGTGTTTATTATATTTTTGTTCTTGTCACCGGTTATTCCTGGTATGCGTCCAGCATTCACAATTTCATCTCTACAGGTTTAAAAAAATAAAAAAATGTTTCCACCCAATTACTGAAGCGGCCAATTTTTCAAATTCATCGCACCCAAGAATATGCATATTTTTTTTTGTTAACAGATGATCCTCGACCGAATGAAAAATAACAACCACCTCGCTAGTGTAACGTTCAGTTATGCTTCCGTTCGCATTCAGATGAACCCATATTCGAACCCTGAGACTGGTAACCTGCAAATATGTGCGAACATAAAAATTCCCTAAATACCACGGGGAAGAAGCACAACTGCCCAACACATTTTTAATTTGCCCACCGATTCCCTGCATCTGTTACCCCCAAGGGTCTGTCGAGGATGATTCAGAGAGTGGGCCCCTAGCGTGGAATTCACCTTGCCGCAGGTGACACCGCCACCGTCGCTACCAAACACACACACACACACACACACACCTCGCGGCAGTGAGACACTCTCCCAGCCACCGCCAAATGATCACACATGATGATTCATCAGAAGGGCGGCGGTGAGGGGAGTCATTAGCGACCTGCACACACACATACAGAGTTACGTGTATATCCAGCTCTGTATTTGGAGCCACGTACAGCCTGACTCATCGCCCAGGTACACCGTGAGCACACACACACACCAGCCAACCACCACCTGATCACATTCGCAGCCAGACGAATCCCTGTACCACACCGGGCCGACACCCAGAAGCTCACGAGCCGGGCTGCTGGACTTCAACTCTAATCAAGTGACAAGGGTTGCTAACCATCACTAAGAGCTAACCGAGCACCACGGAACCGACAAGAGGTCTGCCTCAATGGAGACCCCAACATTTCAGCAAAGTTGTCTAAATGTCAAAGCAATGATTTTATTGTTATGATTTATACAGTACAATAAAATATTAATTACTATATACCATCAGCGGACAAATAACTTATTTAGCTTTAGCGTCATTGTTATCGGCATGAAACAAATATTAATATGTCAGGAGACAATCAACACCAACGAATTTATTTGCATATGGTCTAAACTCAATTGACGCACTAATTACGTTACAAATTTTTTTATAGCAGAGATTAGGACCCTCGAACGAAAACTAGTCGTTGGAACCGCACAACATACATTCTGTAAGTCTCGCCAGGGTTAAAATTGCGTGTATATTCAATATTTGGGTTTATTTTCTACAACACTGGTATAATTATGGCACGAATTAAATTGCCAATTGATTATGATCGCGAAATTCGAAGTTTTAAGTTGAATGAAATTACTCAATGATAAGCCTGTTGGTGATGTGTTTATCCAACCCTAAGATTGATCATGTAAACGAAGACATCAAAATTCGTTAAATGCACGAAGCAGTGTGAGGGTGGGGACAAGGTCGACCCGCGAACCAGCATTCCTCTAGATCTGAGTAATTCGACCCAGAAACTAGTTTTTTTTTGTCTTCAAATTTAATGGTCCATCCCACGCGCACCAGTTGAGCAGACAATCGAAGCTCATTCGAATGACGAACTGAAGTTTGTGGAGCAAATAATTCACACAATATGTGCGATAGAACTCAAAAATGTTTATCCCATATCTCAGATGTATGGTCAAAAAGTGGCGAAACAGTGTAAATGTTTAACAAACAACTAGAAAATGTGCAACCAGTACAATGGCAACAAGAATAATATTACTTTTTTATAGAGAAAAACGCCTAACTTAGAGCAAGGAGTGGCGGCTCATAGGATAGGAAATTGTCTATCTGTGTGAGCATTCACCCACCATCGTCAAATGCCTTTAAAAGGAAGAGGGAAGGATTGCAGATTACAACCAGCGATGCACAAATGTTGATGCGCACGTAGCCCAAATACGTAAGTATATTTCAAATACATCAATAAACTCTATATATTCAAAAGGTAAACGCTAATTTAAATTGTTATAAAAATAAGAGTCCATTCCTTTTGGGTGCTGCACTTTCTCAATCGTCACCCGCAACTTCTGACAGTTCAATCGGTTGTTCTCCTATCATCAATCTACATGCAACTGCAACGAGTCAACCGATACCCAGAAAGGCCACCAGAGAGCACCAACAACTGGGGCCACGCAACCCCAGCGTTTTACAGCCCACCCTGCGCTATATGGAAAGAGTTAAGGCATCGAGAAAGTTTAATCAAATTCATTGCTAGGGTGTCAACGCGTATTTGGCTACACTTCCCACTAAACTCTGAAGCGGGAAGTGATGCGCTTCCATCAGACTCAACCTTGAGTTAGACTTGTGAATGAACGGAATGCAGCCGGAGAGACGCGCCTGACTATAGCCTACAGTGATTGCTGTATAAATAAACGCAACGGCGATGCCAAGAGATATACTATGGCGCATATTATTGATATTGATAAGACTACTACTGCAGCAACAACAATATCTGACTATATTTTTAAGAATTGAATAAGCAAAAAGTACGAAGCAGCAAGACCAAGATGCTTTTGATCGAATCAATTTTTGAAATCGTTCGTAACAGAGGGATATTTTCCTGGACAATAGACTGAGGCAATCATTGTCTGGTGGTGAAAAGAACTAAGTAGTGAAGCAAATACAAACGACACATTTTCTTCGATGCAGATTGCATTGCAACGCTTACCCCTGGGTTTCAGCTTCAATAAGGAAAGGAATTCAATCACACAACGCATCGCTGCTTTGCAGGGAAAAATACATCATAAGCGTTGCTGCCCATTTTCCACGTAAGACACGAAAATCCGTATTATCCTAGTTGACACTGACCGATTAAAAAATCCATACTTGCTTGACCAGGTTGCGTTTAGGCTTGGAACAAAATTAGCAATTCCAATTCCTTAAGTGTATTTACAGTTTTACTAGAGAATAATTTAAATTCCATACGCAGCAACATAAATGACGCGCCCAACAACAATAACAAACAAGATTCTCTTTACTCACACGAGGCCTAAAAGCGGGTGGAAATATTTCATCACATTGCCGGTAGGAGGCGATTGGTGATTTTTAATACACATGTAAATACTGGATAGACTCAGACAGACACCAAACGTCACTTGGCGCACACAGTGCCATCGGCAAGTACTTTGGCAGCACGAGAACTGACAAATTTGAAAGGGTGGCCAGAGGCCAACAGTCTACAGGATAAATACAATTTACCAGCACATTAACAGCCATCAGGCTCGGTCGTTCGATGGTTCCAATGATCTTGGACAGGATATTAGTCATCCTCATTCACCACAATGTGATGTGCGAGAGTACATGGTTGACTGCAACTTAGATGCCAGCCTGAACGCATTAAATGGAAACAAAAAAAAAGCCTTGTCACACCCGATCGACCACGATTTTAAAAGCGACAACTCGTTACAAGCTTGCAAAATAAGACAAATCGGAATTCTCTTTTTCGTATCGCATCGTGACTGGTTGAGAATAAGTTTAGAGCAACATCGTTTTTACGATTAACATGTATTTATTTATAGCGCTGGAGCAATAGCAAATAGCGCGAAAAGACATTCCAAGACGAATGCGCGTCCAATGTCTTCGCTATATTAGGCGGTTCCCTGCATGCTTACCACACATGTATGTACATTTACGAGTGAAACACATCGCGTTTCGCACTTACAATTTTAGCATATTCTCTCCTAAGACCAGAGCTCCAACCAAGAAATTATCGTATATAGGGAGGTGAATTAAAAATGATAACGAAAAAACATTCAAAGTGTGACTGAATGTGAACTATTGAACATGCGCTGCAAACAGTTTAAAAATTTGAGGAATCATGAACACCCAAGTTCCTAAAATAAACCTTCATGAGCTCGGCTGCTGTCCTGACACACAATGCGGCATTGGGCGTACGCAGCAGTTTTGACTGCATGAATCAGAACTGTCGAACTCACAATTTCTGCTCAAAACCACCTTTTCAGTCCAAGTGGCTCGCTGCTCTGATAACCAACGTAATTTGAATAGAATCTACGTGACCTGTAAATCCTCAAGATCTCTGCTTGGGGTCTCAATAGAAATTTTAACATCTCTCTCGACACGGTAGTTCAAATTTGAGAGAACTACAATAGTCAATTAGACCGGTACAGCTATATAGCAAGGTAACAATAGTTTTCAGTGACGTTCAGAGAGGTGATATCGATGAATTCCGTCCCACGAAACCCAACGAGGCACCGAACAACTCTGGAGAAAACCGCGACCAAATGCAAATATGGACACGTCCGTCACAATGTGTCCCGCGCCGAGAACAACGTAAGCACGGGCCGTGCGGCATTCCTGCCAGTCCAGTCAAGGTTGGGGCGCCGCGGTTACCTTGCCGCCGCGCGAGGTCGCCGCACACACATCCTAACTCGTTTTCACCCAACCGCCAACCACCCCAGCCACCTGCCACCACAACCACTAAAATCACGAACCACTAGCGGAATAATCATCATCGGGACATGCCGCAGCAGCAACCACTGCTGGCCTCCTCGTCGTCCCGGTCACCGTCCGTGTGTGCCCGAGCTTTTCCCGCTCGAGAGGAGACCTACCACCGTACACAACTTACACCATTGTAGCCAAAGTCAATGGCCGGTGCGCGCGCAACACCCGCATCATATTCTCTCAACGTGTCAAACTCTTTCGCTCGCCAGTCGTGTCTACTCAATGTCGATGATTTGAATCCTCCCGATATCTCCAGCATAAATCACACCCGGAAGAAAAATCATTTTTTACCCAAATTCATAGATCGGAGCGGAGTTGTTATCTCAAGTAAATTAGTCAATAAACCAAAATTACATATTCTCCAGAACGGCTCCACGTAAATTGTAAGCGCATCACAAATAATTCTGTCAGAAGATAACTCCCTGAAAAATAAAAAAATTTATAACTTTGCACTGCCCTGACTTAAATATAGATACAGCTATAGTTCAAGCTCTTTTAGAATCAACATTTCATTATATACGTTGATAATTGTCAATTTTCAGATGCTCTATGCACACGAAAGTGTATGCGCCATTCAGACATTGGCTTCTTTGTTAACGCAAAACCAACAAAAATCAGTGTCAATTGTGAATGCAAATCAAGATTAGGCTTGACTAGTGCGAGCGAGCACCGCATTCCTAATCTGTACTGCATTCCTAAACTGTACGACAAACAATTCGAAATGGTACCGGAAGCTACCTACCTGATCGTCGGTGGCAGTCTCGAAGAACAACGCTAACTCTGAGAAATCTTAAGTTAAAAATCACGGAATTCCCCGAGACTGTCACAAGTCGACTCGCAGCACAAGACGTCACATAAATTGGAAAATGCGGACAAAACCGATTGTCGCGGCCTGTTGGAGGAACGCGGAAAAAAAAGACAGAAAAAACTCCAGATGAGAATCTCATGGCTCGGGCGTGGAGCTGAACATGACCGGGGAGAAAAGACTAACTCTTGAGCGCTAACTCCGAAGAATGCCATCGAATTTGCCAAGAATGTTTTCGGAATGTCTCACGGCAGTTTATAAATGGATGACACAAAAGCCTTACACACTTTGAACACTGAGGGGTTGCACTCTACACTCTGTAATAATTTCCTCGCGTATAGTTGATCGAACATTGGACTGATCTGGCACATGCTTATTTGTGATGCGTCATTTATGGTCAGCCAAATATCATTTTGCATACCTTAGTCACTTAGCGTTCAGTGGAAAACACTAGGCTGATTTCACAGAAGTCAGCGTTTTAAATCCAAATCCACCATGCGCTCACCGAATGTTGAAAGCGACGGGGAGTCAGTCTCTGTTCAAGTTACGTAGAAGTGATTCAGATAATGAGCAAATGCATTAGTTGGCGAATAAAGTTCATTATTAAAAGATCGATTACTCGATATGTTTCATTTAGTTGGTCGAGAGTCCGACGGGAGGCGCAACGGCCAGGGTTTGATTCCCATTCATTTTTTCCCCCCAATCAACTGTCTTTCTACAGACACATCCACTACCCCGGGATCGAAATTTTCGAGAGCCCTCGCCGGGAATCGAACCCAGGATCGTCGAGCCACAGTCAGTCGCTAAACCAACTGGGCTACGACAAGTCGTACTAATTCATTCGATCCCGGGTGCTCTAGTGGCGGGCAATGTGTCACTAAAATAGCACCGATAAACTCAAAAGAATGCCAGAAAAACAAATCGTTTAAGACGTCCATGCCAAATGGGGGAAATAAATAATCTCAATTTTACCATTTGGCAAAAACAATCCGAAGCTTCAGGATGGATGAGGAAGCGCTCTTTTTCTGGAAAACCTTACAAGACAAGGTGCGTTGTAAGAATGACTGAACAACACGTAACTACGAGAAAACTCAGCCACAGCCAGAAGGTTCAGTTTGTTTTTTTAAATAAACGTTAAGGTTGCACTTGATCAGCAACAGAAAACGTTTGAAATTTCTAGCCGTTGCTTAAAAAATCCAGGAACTAACCGATACAAAGACGACCATCAGCACCCGCATCACATCCAATCCATCAGATGTATCCGTATATAGCAAACCGCGCACCGACAAGAGCAACAATAGACTGTGTGGAATGACAGTGCTCGTTCCAAGACGACGCCGGCAGTTCCAGAGATCGATATGGACTGCTGGTAGAGCCGAAGCCCGTTCAACGCGCACCTTTTCCTACATCTAACACCCCCCTAACCGATATTTTCCCCCTTCCTTGGCCGACTCACACAGCACGGATATAATGCACATACGGAGGAGTCACTGACTTGTGCTCGTTCTCTATACCTGTCGATGAGGGGTGATTGGATAAATTGCGTGTACTGGGAAAGGAGGAGGAAGGGGAAAAGCAGGCCACAAAACTAATCGTTATTAGTCACTCTTCATCAGTTCATACCCCCAGCACTATCCCTAAAAGTGCTTTTGGAAGTAAGAACCCGCGCACTGCTGGTGACTTCCGGTTTTCCGAACACAAACTCTGCGGCAATCCACATTCGTAGATCCTGATTGATGATCAGGCTTCGCCTTCCGCCAAATATTACACAAGCTGTGCTGTTCAATCTGAGGGGCAGCGCGTCGGGAAACCCAAATCACTGGTCTTTGGTCAACTCTTGTCCAAGGCGAAACCCCTTGGCGAAAACAACAAGGGGAAAACAATTTGAACGTTCTTATTTTGAGAATAATTCCGCAATGAAGTGCGCGCAGATTACCCAACTCAAAACGCGTTTCTTCTTGCGCCATTGAACAAATTTTCTTTTCACAAAACCGAACTTGGTTAAGTAGTCCTTTCCAAATACATTACATACAAATCAGTTAAAAATTGGATAAAATAGAACAAAAATTAAAAAGTGGAGTCTGAGATTGTGACCACCAGGTAAACGTGGTTAATTCAACAATTTTTAGAAGACCCAGTCACTGACGTGTACAAAAGAAGAAATCGCTTTTGAATAGCAGCAATATCGGCGACACATCTAGTCAACATTGGGGATGTCCCCTTATTCCGAAGGCAGGACTACACACAATCATCACCAGCGACAGCAAACACGACGTAAGCGATTGTACCAACACTTGTGACATATAAAATTACGTGGCAGTCAATGCAAAACATTTGTGTCGTCGAGCTCGGTTAATAGATATAGGGCTCGGTCGTCCTACACACAAGTAAGTATCAACACCCGCTGCCCCCTCACCCTATATAGACTAACTATAGGGTGGGTGAATCACCACCGCCAGAATAGAATATTGACGTTCCATTAAAGCGTGGCGCACTCTCGGAAAATTCCCGAACCAGCCTGGAAATGATGGCGTTTAACCTCCTGAGATCGGAACAGGCCGTGTTTTCTGAATTTATAGCCTACATTTCACCAAAGAAGGAATCCAGAAAAAAAAGTCGAGTGTTACAACATTACAAACATTACTTCTCTCAGTAAGCTAAAAGTGGCCGATTCTGGGAACTGAAGTCGTATTCTTGAAAGATAAGTTAAGGACAATTTCTTCCACTAGCGCATGCACTCTGCTTGTGATTTGAGGCGCATAAACCCAAACGGGAGATACATAAACTCAAGAAAAAGAGGATTCGACTCTTTAGTCCCCTTTTACAAACCAGACGAGATAATGGAAAAAGGAGAAGGGGTTGTCTCCAGGCGAGAGTTGTCCGAATTATAAATTTTGTTTCAAATGTTTTGAAAGGTCAACAAAATTAAAATATTCTTGTGTAAAATGACGATAAGAGCCTATCTCGAAACAAATTGGACCACATCGAAGATAACTGGTAAATTGAACTTATCCAAGTACAACATACCAGCGGATATCAGATTGATGGACTAGTTTTGAATTAATAATTATACCAGCCACGTCCGGTTAACGACAATGAAAGACGAGATATTGTTTTCAAACAATAATCAAATACTCCAGGGGTTATGGGGTCCCTGTTTTAGACTTAGGGTAACTTGGCAATTCCATCGATTACATGGCACCCGTTTACTCCCACCTCCCAACTTCCCTGCGATTTATTAGCCACTTTTCTTGTGCAATCTAATAAACGCAGATGTCCGAATGTGGACCCGTGCCAACAAACGTGTCCCAGTCTGCACGCATGATTTAATTTTTTTCTCCCATCGGACAAAAACAACCCACAAATCCAGCTACCTCTGAAGTAGGCGAGATACGCAGTCAAAAAATGGCGCCAGTCCGGGCAACATTTACAGCATGACAATCGATATGAAAAATCAATTTCAAGTTTAAACAAGCGTGCATCAACCACTTCGGATTCTGTTTCTCAAAAATACGGACCAAAAATTAGTTATTTAACGGGGGACAACTCACCACTCAGTCTAGACGAAATATAGCGACGGACTGTGGTTCGGCGGTCCCGGGTTCGATTCCCGGCGCGGGCTCTCGATTATTCGAACCCGGGGTACTGGTGAAAATGTGCCTCTCACATAGTGATCAAGCACTGAGAGCGGTACAGAATCTTCCTGTTGTGATCCGTCACTTCAGTGAATTAAAAAAAATATGAAATCTAATTAACATTTACTGTCAATTTAAACAATGGGCCCACTTTTCGGAAATCGAAAACAAAACGAAAATCGAAAACGAGTTTTCGGTCTGAACATTGAACTTTGACTACCAAAGAATTTAAGAGCAGATGTTGATCCCCGAAACAAAAACATGATCTCAACCACTTTAAAAATTGTACAAGAACGTGTTTGAAACTGAATATGCGGATGAAAAATTTGCGCATTTCGTCACACAATCACGACAAGGCCTTGTCCGCCGCCATTAAATTCCTGGCCAATTGGCAAAAATTGCTGTAGTAGGCGTAGGTGGACGTTTGCCAAAAGCGCACATAATCCTCGCATACGTTTTTATAGATTTGCACTCGCTAAAACGCGACGAGAAGTATGAATCATCGTGAGGGGGACCCGAGCGGCCTGGGGTTCGATGGGTCCATCGCAATTTTGTGGGAGGGCGGCGCGGGATGTTTGCCCAGAGCGTACGCAACAGAACAGAATAAAACTATCCTCATGATTATCTCTAAAATGGTAGACAATTGCGAAACATTTAAAGCTCATGAACAATGCAGAGGCTCAAAGCCATCGCAAGGTTAAGTCCACAATTATGCAATAGAAATTCAATTTTCTAAGTTGAAACTAGAATGGTTAGGGGGAGATTCGCAGCATTGGGCGAAAACATTCTCCTAAAACTTAATGCAATCAAGGAAATTGCCGTTTTCTATAATCGAATAAACGAGTTCGACATTTATGTTTTTAACGTATAGGTAAGAATGTTGAACATCAGAAATGAATGCTAATGTTTTCAATGCCTATCAATAGATTGATCCAAGAATGCGTCATCCGAGACAAGAGCATGTATCGATTTATGATTTTCCTAAAAGAAAATGGATTGATGGGCACAATCTATTACACGGCAACAAGAATGAAATAACATAAATAGAATTATACACGACAGGCCTTCTAATATAACAGTAGTAAGAATAACAATAAGAATTAAATAATTAATAAAATTTAAAAACTGTATGTAAATTATTGAAGACGCGGATGGTGACAATTCACGCAAATTAAAACAGTGGATGACTGCGCCGTTCCGGACTTATAAATTGGAGAATTATAAATTAGAGATTCCACTTGGCAAACTGCCATATTTTTGAGCGCCACTACGACAGCGGGTAAAATTACAAAAACAGCAAATCACGCCACATTGGAACGTTCACACTACATTCATAAAATATGTTGGTACATGCACTGTATATATAAATATGTGCACTTGATCGATAATTTATTCGATGAAAACTCGGGGACGCGAGAGACAAACTACACCATTATAGCAACGGTTGTACTTTCCATTATCCCTTGATATGGTGGATTGCCCGGCGTGATTTGTCGAATGTACCAACACAAATTCCTGGCTCTGAACAATTTAAATTTAATTATCGGCAAAAAAAAAATACTGAACTCGACACTGCTGTACGACACGACCTTTCCCGGCTGCTGAAAAAAAATCTGTTGATAAAAAAGGATATTCGTTATCATGGTTTGATTACAATATGGGTCGAATATAAATAAACATTGAATAGTTCTTTAGTATCGTTTTGATTAACTTGTCAAAATACTAAATTGTAGACTGAGAAAAATACGTATAACATATGAAATCGAAAATAATTTCAGAAGCTTTACGTCCTTCAACCTGGCGAACTCATCAGCAATACCGTTCATGTCCATGCATTAACCTACCCTACGGAAATTCTGAAATCGTTATTTCAACCTTCACATTTTAATGATGAGCAATTTTGGTTTCCGACACAATCAAGAGGCAAAATTGAGGTAATGTCGGTTTTGCGTAGCAGTTGCCAAAATTGCGGAAGGGTAGCTCGAGACCAAGACCAGACGAAAAGTCTCGTATCGAGTGAAAGCGTCTGCAGTAGTCGCCATAATGGGTCGGCTTCCAACTCTCCATGCACACACTCCGCATCGATTGACGCCTGGTTTCATTATGGAACGCTTTCCATACTGGAATCCATCACCCCCCCCCCTCCTCCCCAAACAAGGGAACGAGAAGACTCACATTCAAGCAGTGCGCATGCGCGGTTGCTCGCATTCCGCTAGTCACGTAACAAGTGCACACGCGATTCCGATACACGTTGATCTAACCCCAGCATCCTCTCTTCCAACGCCCCTCTCCCACCCCCTAAACATCATGAGCGAGTCATGCCTGCCCTCCCCCTCCCCCTTTTCCCATCTGTGCAATGACATAACTTGAGCCCGGATTGCTATGCCAACATTCTCAAAATGAATTTCCCCCGAGCGTAACGAACCTTGGGGATGCTCAAAATAGTTCCAATCTCAGTCACGCTTTGACCAACAGATTAACCTTTGGAGATGTTGGTTCAAAAATTATTTCAAATCTAAACAGCGAGTAAGATTTGCAATATTTCATCTTGAAAACTCCTATAAAAATGTGAGTCCCAAAATACAAACATTTCTTGTTCAAATTGAACAATGAAAATGTCAAAAAAAAATGTTAATTAAGGCCCCCCTCAACGTTGGCAATCACACAAAGCAAATGCAATGCGGGAAAGTCGTCTGACAAAGTAAAGAATGAACCATAACAATTAATAATGTAGGAGGAAAGATGCTAGACACATCTAAAAAAAAAAACTGGTGACGAACGAGAAGAATTTAAACTGGTGAACAGCGAAAGTTTAATATTTCTAGCTATTATTCTGAATGATTAAGTGGTTTATGTCCATTTAACCATTCTAAAAAAATGGTCAAAAATGCGAATTCATTTCAATCGTTGCAATGTAAGTCCAGTGTCGTTGGTAAAAGTTCGACGCAGTAAAATTCGGTCCCAATATGTAACTGGGGACTCACGTCTCGTTGAATTATGCAGACCCTACATATCCCCGATGGTTCCCTCTCATCCCCCCCCCCCTTACTCGCCCGGGAGCGCTCCCCTTCACATTCGCTGACTAATACGCCCACTACCCCATTCCTCCTTAGCCATCCCCCATTCATTCTCATGGAGCCAGTCGCACATTCCAACGCAGTGTTTCCCTTCGTCCGACTATCGCAATGCCACTACAAAAGGATGGAGGGGGAACACGGATTTTGAACACTGAAAAGGGGGATAACTAGGGGGAGGTGTAGCGCAGAGGTCTTAGATCTCCAAAGAAGCCTCCCACGCCCATCATCAGTTTGTAGTCTCGAACCGGGCAAATCTCGCGCACAACAACCGATCATTACAGAAGAACCAAATACTATTTTGAAAAGGTAGACAATTTCTAAAATTGTATTAGTGCAGATCGGATCCTCTCACAAACCAGCAGGAGCTGATGGCATGGGAGAAGCGCTTTATCGCCAGGTGGTGTAATTTTTATTATTTGCCAGGAGGCGACAGGTTGGAATGTTCGTCGCTAGTGGCGCTTGGCCCGTCTCATCGCAATTTAAAGCTTGGAGGGCTCAATCATCGATGACTACACTAATACACAAAAAATAATAGACTGCGACAACTGATTCTCGGAAACGAAACCACAGTGCATTAACTGTCAAGACAGAGGCCATAACATTTGCTGCGCTCACACACTGAACTGCGCATCAGTGGAATAAAACTGAAAAATAGTAAACATTGTGAAATATGAATATCGGAAATCGTGTCACCCCTCTCAGAGATTAGGCCCTATGTGAGGGGCACGTAATGTTGAAGTGCGGAGCAATGCGAAATTAATTAAACAATGGGCACTCGTTCTTCTCTCCATTTATCAAGAAAATGCCTTTTGCAGCTAGAAATTGGGCCGCAAATCTTTCGAACTGCACTCACACGCAATCCAACCACCTTGCGTTTCTTGACCACCAGCACCATCACTATGGCATCACCTTGATGCGTCGAATCGGTGGCTTACATAGGCCTAAGGGAGACGATATTAAAGTGAGGGGAGGGGTGGTGAGGTGGTGGGGTTGTCGAGCACACACACGTAATCACGCAAGGATCTCCCTCCGGCTGTGGCGTTGCCCCGCCCTTCATCGTCGTGCGCAGTGAGTGAGTCATCCACCGGGGGCCACACCGGGTCTACACGGGCCCTGGATATCTGGCACGGGAGTGGCACAGGAAAGAGAACCAGGCGCGCTCACCGACCGCACCATACGTCAGACCTGCCGCGCTAAACTGAGCACCTTTCCTGGCTATTTTCGACACGCGTGAACACATGACCCACCCGAAACTGTACAGTAGAATCGGTGCAGTTACTGTGTGTGTAAAGTGGAATTTTTGTTAAAAAGAGTGTAAATAATTTCTTGAAATTTTCAGATTGCGACCCAGAGGTTTCTGATTTGGGGGAACCGAAGGAATTACCACGCGGCAGATTCGGCATCGATTTGCCAATGCCGAGAGGCATCCTTGGTGGACCCAACACAGGCGGAAAGAGTAGATCTCGCTTTATTTGACCAAAGCGCCAAACCACATCGTTCTTGCGGGGTTGACGCTAAAACAGACGCAGGAGAAACCACACAGCACGCTCAGCACGCACCGTGTTTAAATTGGGAATTGGTCAATTCGATACTTCGATTGGATTTCAGTAGACGGATTCCGTAGTATCTGTGGAAGAAAAAATATGGCGCAGCAGCTTGCGGTCCGCCCTACATGACCTACTGCATAGCATATTAATGGTTAAAAACATAATGAAATATTCAGAAATATAAATCTTTCGTCGTGCACGTCAGTGACTGCAAAAATCAAAAATAAATCTTAACTACGCACCAAGCTTAGTTTATGCTTCTATTAGATTGAACACCTGTGGTGGATCTTAAAGAGGATCATTTCCAGGCGATGGACAGACCACACAGCTGAATGACGGCGATGACTAACGCCCCCATACGCACATACGCACCCATGATCGAAGAACGGCGCAGCGGATAGGAGCTGCATCGTTGCGAAAGTTACACCGCATAATATGCATACAGGCAGGTCGGTTCAAGGCCGTCTCTTATACCAGAGGCCTTTCTAGTTATGACGTCAAAGTGGAGGTGCAAAAAATAAACATACGGTATGAATGCGCATCTTTCTCAATCATTGAGTGCGCTCACACCCAGCCACCAATTTATTTTCCAGAGCCGTGCACGTCACAAAGACTGCTGATTCCTCGAAAGATGAAATCCTTTTAACCCTTTTATCAAACTGCACTTGCTGCGAATGAAAACATTTTCAGTCTGTCAAATACGGAGACCATTAAGACGAAAATACGTCAAGCGTAAAATTAAATTAATTCAATCAAATTTTGATTTTGCAGTTTCCGGTCCAAATAGAAGAAATAGTTCTCGCTACGCATACAGTATGACGTTTTTATTAACTCTTAATATATACTAGCAGATTGATCTTAATAAACTCTTAGGGATCTCCGTATTTTATCAAAAGAGTGGAATTGTGAATTGTGAATTGACATGCGATTTAGCTGCTCGCATTGTCATTTCCATAATCCAGAGTTTCGTTGTGATGCCACAACTTAAAAATAAGATTTTTAGTAAAATTACTAAGTAACTTTTGAAATGTTCAGAAACAGTTCAAATGTCTTGGAACGAAACATCTTCGAATATAAAAGCGAAAACGCCAGATATTCCAACCTTCGACGAACCAACGAATCCACTTTCGACGGGAAAAAAAGTTGAAATTTGAATTTGAGACCATTCCGAAAATGGTAATTTCAACAAACACACTCATGTGTCTTACCTGGAGTGCTTTTCATCATCGATGGCCGTCCCCGAGGTGCGCATCTTCAACGACACGCCATTCAGGTCTGCCATTTCGTCGGAGAGTGTCAGGCTGGAACGATCCGAAAAATATATGGTTTGACGACATTAATTAACAGGCTCTCGCAACATTGACATCACACCTCCATCACAGATGCGGCCGGGTTCGTCGAGATGGCATTTAGTGACACTTGTCCAATCGATTTTGCCGATCGAATCTGGTTCATGACTGGCAAAGGCATCGCGTCGGCGAATGGGAGTTGACCCCCTACAAAACGAGGTTATCGTTACAGAACTTCAAATTCATTCGCTCTGCTTAATGGGGGGGGGGGAGTACATACAGTACATAATGTGTCGACAGAGTCCAAACAAAAACAGGAAACCCGAAATTATTGGTGTCCTTTTGTTGAAATATATAATAAATTGGAAGCTTATTTTATAGTTACTTTCATTAATTCATTAAGTCGCAGGCACTAAACAGGAAAGGAAGTATTGGTCGGGAAATGTGTTGTCGGGTTGAATTTCTCAATCACAAATAGACAAGACCTATCGCACCACTTTCTCCTTCATAGATAACGGGTTGCAGAGTTGCTGTTCAAAATCGAGCAAAAGAGTTGAGCTCGCTGCTTATACATATGTATTATCAGAGCAATCTACAAGTTTCAACGTGACGAAATTTAATGACCAACACGACCTAACACAAGTAGAAGCCTTGGCACTTTATGGTTCGAAAAACCTTACTCATGTAATGTTTGGATATCATCGGTACAAGGCAAAATAAATTTAATTTTACACTGCCGGCCTCGCCTAACTGTTCGCCCTATCTGATACGAAGCCTTCGATAACGCGTCTAAGCTTTGATAAGAGTTGCTATAAAGATGAGTTGTCGTCGCTCATAGAAAAGTGGACGACGATTGACGACGCAATGACTCGACGACAGGGGTCGACCATTTAACCCCCCCAACAATAAACTATTGCCTACACGCGATCGCGCCAAACCAGTAAACTTCTCGCAAAGACCACTCGAATCAAATACATGAAAGACTATTTGTTAAGTTAGTAGTGGTGACTAGATTGTTTAAGTGCGCTGAACTGCCCGTAAATTACTGAATCAACCCGCTCTCTCTCTCTCTCAACAAATTTACTAGACCAAATCCTCCTCCATACACACAAAAAACAACCACTGCCGCTATTCAGCCTGTACACTAACCAATGGTGTCTGCCCTCACTAATTAGAGGTTTGCAGGCTCAAGATCAACTTCCGCCGCGCGCGTATTTTTGTTTAATGTGTGCACAGAAAGAAAGAAGGCTGCCCATCTTTACGAGTTTTTCAACTGCGTGATTCATATCTTTGTGACACTAATGGATCAACTCGCCAGATGACTAAGCAGCCAGTCCTGATTGACGTAGATCTATGGCAGCAGTGATTGCCCCTAACTTTACGCAAGGTTGCACCAGAGCTAGAAAAAAGCGAGCGAATCTGGAGAACTGCCACTATCAAGTCATTGCAGCAGATCTGTTCAAACAAAAAAATAAAATTGATAGCGGGAACGAATGATAAAAACCCGTGTGACGCGCTCAAGACGCACCCAACTTGACTTTACCGAAGCCCTCAAAATTTTCCCAACACCTGCTGCAAGAAAGTTACTGGACAGATTTATAACAAAGAATTCATTTTCTTTTCTCCAAACAAACCATAACTTTTAAAAGGACAAACAAATTGGTGTTAAAATACAATTTATATTAAATGATGAGGCTCTTTCCTTTTAGCATTAGAACTTGTCATCGCTCCAACCAAAGAACTTTGACCTTGCACCGTGTGACTCAATGAGATTTTGGGCAACAAACTAACAAATTGTCACCTTTGGACCCAATTAACAGTTTATGGCCAAGTCATTTTCACGTGAGAGATGAAGAGTAGGCAGACTCATTGGTCGTACGAAATTTCATATGAAATATCTGTTTGAAATGAGCAATTCAATGAGTCAAGATAATTTGCATGGGACTTGCCACCATCAGAGGTTATAATTGCCGGACCACGAATGTAAAATTAATTATATGAACATAGCAAATCTGGTTTTCTGCCAGCACGACTAAAACGATCAGAATAAGAGATGTTGAAATATACATTGTACTTTGTGTGTCCAAATTAAACCAATTTGGGACATACTAATGAAAAAATATTGCTTTCAGAATTCAGTGTTTAAAATTATACAATACAAATGTATACAATTGAAGTTCCCAGTCGGTATTACGACTGACTGATTCTGCGGTCCCGGGTTCGATTCCCGACGCAGGCTCTCGATTAGTCGATCCCGGGGTACTGGTGAAAATGTGCCCCTCGCCATGGTGCCTAAGCACCATGAGTGGAACAGAAAATTCAAAAAAAAAAGTGGATGTTTTGTTCCGCGAGAACCACTACACTACGCAAGTCTGAGGTTGTAAGAGCACTGCAAAAAGTTACAAAACCACTGACCATCTACGAAAACCATCCGAGCAGTGAAGGCTATATTTAATTAAAAATGAAACTCAAAACTTGTCTAATTTGATCCAAGTTCGCCAGGAGACAAAGTTCGACTTTATTGTGTGCAATCAAATTGATTTGGCCCATTTCATTATGAGTCAGTCTCCAACTGCTGTGCACCCAGTGAACTCTGCTTAGTCAGACCATGTTTGAACTGTCCACTTTTGGGATATATAAAATCGCGAATAGCAACACCAGCACATTTACGTACTCGAACATACACGAGAACATGTACGAGAAATATTCGTACTATTCGATATTTTAATTACCACATTTTTTTCACTCCCAAAAACACTTTGATCGACATAATAAAGGACTTGTTAATTTGAGGAACTCGTTGGGAAAGTCAACATTTACACCCGGTGAATGCCCTTACATTATCCACAATTATTTATTTATTTTATAAATACTAATTTACACGAGCAGGCTGGTTGCCAAATAAAATGTTAAGATAATGTACTGTTGAGATTATGGTTCACACGGCGTTCGATATAAACGGTGTCAACACAAATGTTTTATTATTTTTTAAATATACGCTTTTACAGTTATTCGTGGCAGAGTAAGTTGCCAAAGTAAAACGACATTGGGAAGGAGCAATTCTAACACGCACAATTTAAATTTCAGTTTTCTCGCAAACCAAACAATGAATGTGACTGACCAGTCGGTAACCTGGCCAGTCGGGGGGGTCACATCGACGAGCCCCTTTCCAGACACGATCGTTTGCGCGGCTGTTGGAAACAATTGCCCACATTCCACGTCATACATTTCAAGACGGTCGCTTCGCGAGTGAACCGAGTTTTTTCTAACACTTCGTAAAAATGTTAAATGTTTTTGTTTTTGCTAAATTGGACAAATGAAGATCGTCAATTTTTCGACCACGTACCTTCCATAAATAAATTATGGGACGAGTAGGTGGAGGGGGGACAGAAGCATGGCAAATGGCTGCAGGCGGAGATGCCTGAGAGTACGCATACTTGAAATAGCCTTAGACAATCATAAAATTCAATCTTTACCATTTGACCTAGTCCAGAAGAAATACTGCATGCATTCAACATTTTTTTTACATCGATTTTAATCGCTGGCAAAATGGGAGTCATCAATTCATTTTACGTGGAAAGAGGGAGAGCAAAGGGGTCAATTTCAAGACTCAAGCCACGCCAATGGCATGGGAAATTGGGGGTTTTTTCGAGTATTTTTCTTACCTCTCGCCGGGATATGATCACCCTCAATACTTCGTTCGAATTGATGACAGCACGTAAACCTACTGAAATCGATAAATATATTTACAATCGCAACAAATAAAACGCTTCCACTATTTACAGTACCCTAACAAAATTTTGGGTTTCCTCCACATTTTGAATCGATACAACTTTTCTATGCAGTCCGTGAGCGCTGTCCGATTCCAATGTCGGATGCAAAAGCACATCGTAGATTCTCGATGCAAGCGCCGTTTAATAGACGCGCTTCCTGCTTCGCGAGCAATCGGACATGCAAAAGTCTACATTTGCTCGCTGGATGCAGCTGAGACACCGGTTGCAGGATCCGTCGTAAATTATCGGACAAGGCTCGAAGACGTAAACGCGTACGCGTTTAATGACGTCAGTATCCACCAATGGCTGTCGGCTTAATGTTTACTCGGCAATGACATCAGATTCGGCCAATCGCACGTCGGAAAACAGATGACTGGAATCATCGCCGAGCGCTCTTTCCTAGCCAACCAAACTCGCGCTCCATATGCAATTTGCGGGAAATTTGAACTTAATATTATGATCACAAAAAACCACTCACTCCGAGATATTTGTTAAGGAGGTAGGGATCTTTAACGTGTACCTGATATCGTACAGGCACGAGTTCCACGGCTTTACTTCCATTCCGAAGGAAGGCGTTCGTAGGAATTTCTCTCGCCCGAAAAATTCCAGAGGTCTCAGTAGGGAACCGAACCCGCGATAATGGGAATAACAGCTCGACACGCTAACCAGTACACCACCGAGATTCCCTAAAACCACTCACTAGTTAGACATTTGTTAGTTTCCCAATCAACTGTAGTCAACCGCACTACAGGCGTTACGTCCCCTCATGGTGCTCAGGCACTATGCGAGGGGAACGACCAGTACCCCGGGATCGAATTTTTCGAGAGCCAGCACCGGGAATCGAACCCGGGACCGCCGAGCCAGTCAGTCGCTAAACCTACTGGGCTACGAGTCATAAAACTGGTGGCAATTTGCTCGGTGAATCATATTTTCAGGATATTTTAGAATATTGTTTTTCAAAGATACTTGGTGCAATTTTCAAGATGGAAAACAAATAGGATTTTGGTGGCTGTTACAATTTATTAATTGCAAAATTATGTAACATTAAAAAATAATCTCTAGAATGGTTACGCATTTCTCCTTTTAAAAATAAATGAGACAAACAGTTTGTTGTTTAACGTTGAGACCATGTTACATTACAAAATGTGTGAGAGTAAAAGGGATAATGTGTAGCGAATTCTCCCATTTGTTCGGAAATACTTAAAATTGCCAAATGTCAGCATTCGTGCTTGGGCATCTTAAAACTTGGCTTTATTTGGTAACACACATGTGCTTGGCACATCACTTCGGCAACTGATTCGGCACAAAAATAATTCCGTTAAAAAAAAAGCTTCCCATCGTACCTTGAAGGTTTGGTTAGCCTAAGATCCCCGATGCGATTCTACGATACACCCACATTTGAATAGTTTTGTAAATTGTAATTATTGCGCCGACAATCGATAATAAAACCGAATAGCCAAACATGTGCAGAAATAATTACAGGTGATTATTTACAAAAAAATCATGTAATGTGAACTTGAATTGATGACGTGAAAACAAATTTGATGAGAAAAATGAATTTCGCGAGTAGTGTTGGTGTGTGTATTTACATATTATATTTGTACGCCCCAATCAAGATTATACGAAAATCCGTGTTGGACAGAAACAGCTGGGATAGACGAATACACGCAGCTTCTTTGGTCACAATCAGCAAGGTTCTTCCCTCCACAGGTGGTTGGTTACAGGATCGAGGTTCAGGCCAGTGTACCTGGAGTATTAAGTGCCACGGCCCGTGGCCGCTGTAAAAAATAGTGGAAGCCAAGAACTATAAAGCAAACACGATTCAGCCGTAAACAACACCAAAACGTGAATTTAAATGCAATGACAACAATAATTTTAATCGACCGATTTGTTGAATTCGATAAAAATAATTTTGTTACGCATTATATATATATTTTTAAAATAAACATAAAACCATATTTCACCAAAGATCAAAATTACCAAATTGATGGATGTGATGAGTCTCTTACCACTTGGTATGTTGACGTTGGCTGTTGGCGTAGCCACGTTTCAAAATATTTTGGGAAAGAGGGCAGACGGCACCTGACGTCGATACTCGTCCCACGCTCGGCCATACTTATTGGCGCAGACAGAGTTATCCCGAATGGTGCGGTGCACCAGCAAGAGAAAGAGGTAGGCAAAGTAGACGTGCGGCAGGACGTGAGTGTTGCCAATGAGCAACGACCAGGACAGAGCCATTATGAGATCACCAAGGTAATTGGGATGGCGCAGGTGACGCCACCAACCGTCGACCAAAATTTGTTTGCACTGGCCAGTCTGAATGCTCCGCCAAGCTGAAAATTGGATGAAAATGTTGTCGTGAAATTGACATCACTAAACGTTATTTTGACGCTCACTTGTGGCTATTAAAAATATAACTTACCGGCGATGGATGGATCATTTGGGCACCGTCGAAATTTGTCTTTTTGCATGTTAGACATGCGGAATATGATGTAGCCCACAACTTTAAGAAAAATAAGACACATTTTTCACAAATCCACAAATTTGCTTGAAACATGAGAACTAGTTTAATATTTATGTACCAGTTCTCACGAACGAACTGATGGGCTTCCCAAAACAAAACAAACGATTCTTACACAGAAACGATACCAAAGTACTAAACACTTACGAAACAGAAGAGCAATGGCGGCTAAGTAATACCACGGGTATCGATTTGGATGTTCCAGGAGAAATCGCGAGGGAAACGAAAACAGGAACGGTACAAAAGTTAGATTTCCAAAGGTGAGCATAAAGCCGAGCCCTTCGGTCGTGATGTCCATGGTGGTCAGGATGGATTCCTGGGGAAAAGCACACACACACACACACAAGAGATCATTGCCAAAAACAAAACGACACCAAATATCAGCCAAAACCAACTTTTAAGTCCCAACTGGTCCGTGGAAAACTTTTATTTTTAAAAATGGCAACCTTTCTCAGTTTGTTACCAGATTTGGGTACCAAAGGCTCACTACAGGGAGATGGTCGGAAACAAATTGTTACCTCAAAGAGAAGCGCATCAGCAACGTAGATGATTTGAAACGCAGCAAGCATCAACAGATTGTGGTTCAGAAAGTCGAATGTCTGGTATTCCTTCACAATAAAGATGACGTTGAGCGCCGCCTGCAACGAGAACAAGTAATATATTGTTGACAAGAAATTTTTCCTCGGCAAAGGATTAAAAAAAATATACACCAATCATTAAAGAAATGCTCTGGCGAGTAAAAATATCAGATCGTGAATTACAAGAGAAATTGATTCTGAAGAAGCTAAATCAGAAAACAATTGGAAACGTGAAAGACGACTCACCCATCCGATGAGCCCAGGACGCATCTCCAGAAAAAACTTGACATCGAATCGGCCAAACCGTGGGTTTAGTTCACGTCCCATAAAGAAACCGTAAAAGTATCCTCCAGAGCCGGCCACAGACAGGTGGCGCGCGTCTACGTACAGAGATCTAACGAAGAAACCGATGCTCAGCAACAGGGAGAAGAGAATAGACGCCAGCATCATAGGAAAAACCCTCGAGTAGACAACGTCGACATAATCGCGGCGGTAGTACAGGAGACCGCCGATGGCCGCCATGCTCAAGAAAAACGACAGTAGTCCATTCATTCGATACGTTAGCCTAAATTGAGAAAAACAAAAAGTTAACACATCAACCTATATGGGGCCCGCTAGACGGTGAACTGGCTGAGAGGTGAAATAAGGCGTCAGATACCTTTCTCCGTCGGCCAGCTGCGAGCCGTACACCAGCCTTCCGATCGGTAGCATGCTGAGAAACGCCTGGAACAGCACCCAACCCGCAAAGATCGCGACGGCAATCCCGTCCACGTATTTGCACAAATCGGTTGGTATGTCTGGCATCTCTTGGATCACGCATCGTTGCTAAACAAAAAATTGTAGTCGACAAAAAGATTAAGTCTAATTACTCTCATCTTTTATTTTCCCATATTTACTGTTCTGAGACTCCTTCTCGAGATTTGGGGATTTTTCATCATATTGGTTCCCCAGATAATTCTGAATATTCGGTAACGTGTTTACCTTGGTGCACATGATGTTGATGGCGACTACGAATGCTGGCGCCAAAAACGTCAAGAGGAAGGAGCCGAAGCCACCACCAAAATGGAGCTCGCCCTTCTTCCCATAATCGTGGCTCAACTCAGCGCCGTCGTGCAGAAGGTTGTTGCTGCCTCGAAGCATGACATCGGGTGCGGCTACAGTGGCAACCTATCAACGAGAGGCGAGATAGTTTTACTCACACAAAGTGGTCTGCGCAAAAATGTCCGACCATCTTCGCCCCTCCATTGGTGGCGCAGAGTTTGTGCCCATATAGTGACGGGACTTTTGTTTTCAGATTTTAAAAATTAAAGTTTTTGGCAAGCTGGGGATGGTAACAAAAGCAAAGTGTTGTACGACTCGTCGTAGCCCAGTTGGTTTAGGGACTGACTGTGGTTTCGGCGGTCCCGGGTTCGATTCCCGGCGCG
>JAQGBY010001601.1:0-28176 GCA_034698785.1 Mycogona germanica | reverse complement strand
AAATTTTGTAAAGCTAGTTTTATTATGTTTTATTGAAAATTGAGATCCGTCGCTAGCGAGTTATGATGGTGTACTTAAGGCATGTTAATTTTTATGCGATTTCGTTGAGCCGTTCTGAAATTTTGCTCTGCACACCAAAATCCAATTCTTATTTTTAAAATATAGGAATACAAAATCAAATACCGCGTATCCAGTTCCTCGTGCAATGATCAAGTTAGTCCTTACCTTATACAGTTGTCCGGATCGTTGTCGCAATCGACATTACAGCGGAACCTCTCTGACGTAGTGAAGCCCAATGGTGGTATTAAGGCCAGTCCATTGTCCAGCGCAGTAACAGTGGTAGACCGAAGCATTAACAGGAGCATCGCACACGTAGCCCTTACCAATCCCGTTCCCATCATTGTTTAGTTAGTTATCTGACTACTGTATTCTGGAAATGAGCAAGACTGTCTGAATTACTTTCCTTGTTTAAAAGGGACGCTATTATTTATATTGGTCGAACCAATACAAAAGGGATCTTATTTTGAAACTTGCTACGACGACAATTTTTTCGTTTTATATTCACTAGCAGCAAGCAGCTGGTAAGTGCTAGCGAGGCAGATGTTAGTGCGGATTAGTGTTATCGTTAGAAAGATCATCAAAACGTTGTAAAAATGTGTTTCGAAACGTAGAAATCAACATGTCGGTCGATAGGGAATAGGTTTAGATGGAAGTTAAAGTTTTAATGGAATGGCTCCATCTATTTGATGTTCATAAAATACACGCTGATGCGCACTTTAGTGCAGCTGACTTAGTCTTAAATATGGTTAATTCACATGTCAGCTCCACTTCGAGTTGGAATATCGACAATGTTTTCGCCACGTTTAACTTTATTGAACCGATGGCCCATTGGCAGAAGCTGTTAATATTCTGAGACCAAATGTGCCATCATTAACGAACGATGTGACACGTAGACGTTGAGAGTCGATGAATATTTGTCATACACATTTTCATTTAGTTATATTAAAATTGAATCAATGGAGACTTATTTGAACTGTCATTTTATTCTCTTTGGAAAACTTCGATACATCGATTCGGCTCACTTAGTCTCTCTATTAAATAATACATGGTCGTTTATTCAATTGTGTCCGTATCCCAATGTTGTCGAGCCTGATCATCATCATCAATTACTCGTACACTTTGCAAATCGAATTAGTTGGCGTTTTCTTTTGGCGAAGTCCAGAGTCGTACTTACCAGTCTTGGGATTGTACAGACCGCGTCGCTTTCTCGGGTCACGAACCCGGGCGTGCAATAGGAACGTTCCGGTTGGATTGACTTTTATTGTGATTTGATCGTTGCCCACGTAGTCGCCAAGATCTTCGTAGGTAAAGGCGTTGGTCAGTTGATAATTGCCAGTAAAATTCAGTCCCATTTCCTGTAGCGAGAAATAAAATTGCTATTTTATTGAGGAACGAGAGGAACGACTTGAGGTGAACAACTAATTACAAAAGTCAAAAAGCGATTACGAATATGTGAGAGTGATCAGCCTAAAATGGCGGTTAAAAAAGGGAAATTATTGAAATTTAAATTTAAAACATGAAAACATGTTGGTAAGACCTTCCTTTTTTATTTGCCCTCGAGCACGAGCAACTTCGTGACGTCGTCATTCGAATTCTTAGATCATTAACGTTTTTAAAATTTTAATTTTAATTGGAATTAGTTTCCTTTTTTAGTACTGATTTAAACGAATCTGAACGGTCTGAACGAGTCATCCTTTAAAAAATTGCATCTAAGGTATAAGATGCTCCAGCGTGGTTTTTATAATTCCTTTAATCCAAAGATTTCTTTTTTGAATTAGCTAGTAAGTGCCGAAAGTGATCATAATTTTTTGAAAATGCATAGCTAAATATTGAAAGTGAAATTGCGCCAAGCGCACAAATTTTGAAACTTGCCCGAAAGACGCGACATGGCGCAACTTGGTATTTGAAAGGAGATACAGTTTTCTCTTAATTATCCCCAATATTTCAATTATCAATATTTGAATTATTTTCGGCCGACTTAATAAATTTCTAAAAAGGTGTCCATTTTAGTTACCACACTCAGTTCAGAGTATAATATTAGTAAATGAAGCGATGAATCTTATAGTGGTGTAAGTCGGGGGTTTCTCGAATTAAGAAACAAGAGGTTTACAGAGTACTATTGTACTAGATACGTCATCATAGGGTTCCGTGTACCAGTCCAACTTTAGCTGGCCTCTATTGGCTTACGTCACATTTTCTTTCGAAAGTTTGACATACCAAGATTGCATTTTTGCCCATAACTAAAAATTCCAAAAAATCGTCTTACGCCACTCAGGGTTTCATCGCTTCATATAACTATGTAAGATTCATGTTCATATAAGATAATATGCTCGAGTATATATGTCTTAATATATTTTACCCGCAGCTGCACAGTCATGGTAGAAGGTACTCCATTAGTGCGGCGATTGACGAAGGCAATGCAGAACGACAGGTAACTATCAACAGTTGGTGTTAGTGCTACTAGCCAGATCTCCAAACCATTTTCCTATATACAAAATCAGAATTGTTACTATGAGTAATCGACAAAGGAAGTTGGTTCTGTCATCCTCCGACATCTCTAACCAACATTTAAGTCATATAAAGTAGTCTACACTCCGTATAGAATTTCTATTCAGAAAAATATATTGGACCTTGGAATATCGTCGCGGCATCAATCCGAGAACATCCTCGTCTATTGCGATAACAAACTTGTTGAGATAGAGGTCTTTGAATTCTTTTTTCATGCATCGAAGGTCAGCCGATATCATGAACGGTGCGGCCAGGACAGTCCAAATGCCCAGTTGAGTTCGAGCTTGATCGTAGCTGAGTCCGAAGTTTCCGAGAATCAGCTGCAAAAAAATATTTGACATTTCAAAATTTCTGCAAGTTCAGCGAATCTCACTCGATCAATCTGGAGTCGTAACCATCAATCGATATATGTACCATATACCCACACATCTGCACTTTAAATCGATTTCTTCCAAAGCATGATTGACTTCTCCAACAGGTTAAATAAGTCTTTGACAACTCATTTGCGGCGAATAAATCTAATGGAAACTCACCGAATCTGGGTGATTCCATTGTCCGGGTCCTCCAATACTTGATAAGTCGCTTATATCATCGCCAAAGGCATCTGTTATTTTTTCGACACTGCTGAATGAGTCTTGAATGTCGTCGGTGAATCGCCACATGGTACAGACTTTAGCAATTTTAGCGTAGTCCGGCTATTCGGATATAAAGGTGGGTTATAATATTTTTTTAAATTATATATTATGAATAATTTGACGAACAATTAAAGCCCTCGTTTTCTGTGACACAAACCCCGAATACGACGAAAAATAGCTTGGAATGTGAGATGAAAAGTTTACCTTGACATTGATCTTTATAAGATTCAGGGGCCAGTGGCACGTATAGGTCATCGGACGACCAGTTTGCTTGAGGAATTGTCCCATGGCCGTGTAACCTTTTTTAAATGGACAAACACTTCATTAATAAGAAATGAAAAATATCCCTATTTTATTTTTTGTGATGCATTTATTATATATGCAGTAGATTTAGGTATTCTTGAATTCCTAGGAGACAATAAATTGTTCATCACTTTATTCGTCGTTTATTCGATGTTGTCCCGGACACAAACTAACATCTATTGCAATAATATGCTTATCTACAGTCATGTACAATTTACTCATAAACAGACTGCAGACTGAAGTACTAAATGGATGTTCTGTACACTGTATCTGTAAAAGTTTTTCAAATATCCAATCGAGAAAAATATTGATTGAACAATACTTTTCTGGCCACTTTAAATTAAATTGAGAACAAAATTAATTAATTAAAATAAAATAAAATTTCAATGGAATTGCAGAATATGGATCTCTTTAAGAGTGAGCGTTCGTATTAGTACCTTTTTCTAGATCATATTGGTCTCTAACATTGCAGGCATCCAGTTCCACGTGGTCAATCCCCCAATCCGCGAACGTTCTGGCGTCCAGATCCAGATATTCCGAAATACCCGGATTTCCGTTGCAAGTTTTTTCGCCAAGGCTCTGGAATAATCCCAGTTTCATTCCCTTTTCGTGCACCTATTTAGGTATATGACAAAAAATAATAAAATCTTGTCAACAATTTTTACTTTCGAATCAATTAATTGAGAGACAAATCTAATTTGCATCCTTTCAATATGCAATTGTTACAATGTGAAAATTAACATCATAATTTCAAAGATTTTTTCTCCTCTTCTTCAGGCAACTCTTTCCAAAATTCAGAAAGAGTCACTAGTCATCAAATCGACTTCATTAATTAATTAAAAATGATTGCTCAAATAACTTTTTTAAAAGAAGCTCTTCAAAATACACCAAACGAATTGAAATGATTGAACCTTACATAATCAGCCAAATACTTCATTCCGTTAGGAAATCGTCTTGTATCCGCTATCAAGGTTCCATCTTCTTGTCGCTCAGACGCCATCCAACAATCGGCGATGGTAATTATATTATAACCAGCGTCCCGATAAGTGTCATTGACCATAACGTCCGCTATTTGCATAAACAGTTTTTCGCTGAAAATGAAATAAGAGATCATAAATCAAGAGACGCCACACTTTTCGGAATAATCGATCGAAATTAAGCTTCCGATTCGAAATCATCCGACTACTCTGTATCACATTTAATACAACAGTGAATAAGCTCCCAAGTTATTTATAATTTATGGGACAATCGAACCGTATCAGCTATGGTTAGTGGACCGATGATCACGGAAAATATCCTAAATTAATTGAAATGCCCCTTGCTAGCGAAAAAATACCTTATGCAAAAATCTGGGTCCTTGTCGCAATCGGTGTTACATCGGAATCTCTCCCAAGAGTGAAAGCCCAATGGCGGTATTAGGGCCAGTCCATTGTCCAGCGCAATGACCACCGACTGAACGGCCAACAACATTAAACACACCAGTCGTAGTTCCATTGTTGTTTTTGCCATTTTCTCGAAACCCTATGAATATATATAATCAATGAGAAAAACTTCAACGTATCTACAAAATAAAAAATACTTCAATAAGCCGTTGTCTATTGTTCAGTTAATTATTCACTCAAACCAACAATTCTTATAAGCACGAAATTAACTTGTGAATTTCCTTCAGCGCGTTTTCAAAACTATTTGAAACGAAAATAAATGTAAAGTTAACTTAAGCTAAAATTATGCTAATAGATTAAATTAATTGAATTAACGCAAATGTCGACAATCTCTACTGTTGGATCCACGAGACGAGTGAGACATAGCCGGCTCATGGTCCCAATGTGGAACGATCCATCATTTTTACAGATAGCCCCCTGGAATTGATACAACTCTACCGCTATTACGAGTGAGCTAGTACCATCACATGAACTCACCTCTGTGTGAATTGATATGTAACACGTAAAAATATCATATATATAGCCGCTGGCTTCAGTTGATACCCAGTTTCGCCACACGTCAAAGTGTTTGCCACATGAGCGTCCATTCCGCATGACATTTTGGTCAGCTGTTGGATCCAAGCGGAAATTTTTTAAATTCGACATTTCATATGTATTGATATGAATATGGCGTCACGAAAGATGTACCAACCGTAGAATTTGCATGGGCAACTCTATTGGAAATAATTTATGGGTATGCCAAATGGTGTTACTCAAAATTGGCTCTGTACATTCTCGCAATAGTGATGTGAGAAATGACAGCTGAAACTCAATGTTCCATATCAAGGAATCCTTCTGTGTATGAGTACAATCTATCTGAGGATCTATCTCAAGGTTGTTCAACAACAGTACAAGTATTTGGGTCTGCAAATGACTCCTAAACTGACATGGAAAAACCAGATACAAAAGATGACTTGTTCAGCGAATGCTAGGCTTAGTTTGTCCAAAGTGTTTTGAAGGGGTGTCCAAGTAACGTTAAGTAAGTGGCCTATTTTTCTTTGGTCAGACCTTTGCTCGAATACTGTAGCTCAGTTTGGGATCCTCACCATGTGGGGCTCATAAGTGAAATTGAGATGGTCCAAAGAAGGGCTAGCTGTTAGTTTGTTAGCGGTAGATTTGGTCCAGTGGACGGTGTGACGGACATGTTGTCAATATTGGGATGGGAATCGTTAGAGGATCTTAGAAATGCGACCAATATTGGGCTTCTGGCTCGTATTCTGAACGGGGATTGTAATGTCAAAATTGGGGAAATTGTGAGACAGGCTCCTACTAGGTGTAGAAGAGCGGGGCATAATAAAATGGTTCAGGAGCTGCATTGCCTTTGTGACTCGTACTTCAACTCCTATTTCTCCAGAGTGTGTCGACAGTGGAATAGCCTTTATGAGTTTCAAGTCAAGAGCCTGTTAGGATAGGACAACCACACCTTTGTGCTTAACTGGTCGTTTGACCCCCCCCCCCATTGGCCCCTGCTTGTGGGTACATATTGATTGTAATTGCTCAGTAATTATTGTAATTATTGTGACGGCTCTGGACCATTCAGATGTTCCTATTCTTTGTTAACGATTAGAGACAAAATGTTGAAATACGAGTATTGCTAAACAAATATGTCAACTTCGATATAAGGGTCTTTGACGAGAATACATTTCAAGAAGAATTTCCAACCTACACGACCACAGAGCTGTAATCGTGATTCGGAGAATTTTTAATGGTTAGTGATCATTAGTTATTGTCACGACTTTTATTGACCCAGCAATAAATTTCTTTGTCACATTTGGCTCATCTCATTGCGCCTCCAACAATATCATTAGGGTTTGTGAGAGACATTAATGTCTAGCGTGTTCATATACTGTCGCGTCGAGATAAAAACCGTGTGTTTAGAATATCAAAATGATATGGGGTCCGATTTACAGAAAATTCAATTTATGCAGCTGAATATGCCTTACTTTTCGATTAAAAAAATTACATTTCCACTGAGCAAAAGGGAGAAACTTCTCTGGAGTTAAAAAGGTGGTGACCAGTATTTGTGCTTGAGATTGAAACTTACGAATGACAACAACAAATTAACATTTGAAAAAGTGACTTCGCGGTTGATGGACAACAACCTAAAATCGACGACACACGTTCGTACCAAAAATATAGAGAACACTGTATGGATAATATGACATAATAAAAGTATATAAGTGGAATTTGCACACAATACTCTTTATTAATCACAATGGAGACTGCACTGTGTCTGAAAATAATTAAGTTGCATTTTCTATAGTAATCCTATAATTAAATGGCTTCTTTTTTACTGTATTAATCCTTTAGAAATACTATAAAAATACTACGGTGTGTAGAAAATACTATTGGACTAAACTATTTGAAGAAAAACTATTTTTTGACAACACAATTTATTTTTGAAACCGGAAACTGATCCTGTTTGTGAGATGCGCGTCAAAATCAATTAAACAATCAACATAATTAAACATTGTCTTGGTCATGGTCTTATCACACCGATTTTGCTCAGTGTATTAACGCACCCTGCTCAATTAAGCACGCTTGGATTAAGTGTGCTTGGCACATGTAACAAAGCTGCTTTATCAACATACTTGACAGCCATCAAGTCTGATGAAATAGGTCTGAGCCACGATGCAGGCATAATATTATTAGGGGCCTTTTTGACCAATTCCTTTTCTGACCAGTTGTGTCCCATATGTTATGCAGTACGTGTTTCGTCAAAATAGATTGACCAGGTTTTTGATGTCCTTCGTATGTTCACGAAAACGCAGAACTGTGCTGCAGATGGTTCCCCGATATAGGTGCCTTCAAATGAACCACATGGTCTTGCATTTTCGTGACCACATGAAGGACATCAAAAACCTGGTCAATTCGCTCTGACGAGGCACTATAACAGCTGGACATGTACCAATTAAACTGGACAGAAGCGGAATTGGTTAAAGAAGAGTCCTCAGATATTATGCCTGCTCTTATTACTCTACTTTCCAGTCAAGTAATTTTGCAGAGCAAGTCAGGGTTCACTCATAACCCATCTAAATTCAACCTTATCACTAATTTTCATTGTCAAACGAGTTTTCCTTCTTTCTTTTTAAAAGTAAGCTAGTGAACACCCCCTCCTTCTTTTTCCTTACGTCTCCACTTTCACACTTTAGTTTATAATATATGTACATTTATTTGTGGTTGTTTAATATTGGACATAGTGGAATAAACAAACTTTTGATTAACCATAAATATTAGTTGGGCAATTTAATTTTATTTGCAGTGAATCATGATATTACGCATCACAACATAATGAGAATATTATGTTATCGAAATCATTGAAGTACATGTAAATCATGTAATATGCGTGTGCTGCTTAAACTGTCCTTGAAATAGTAAGACATTCATGAAAACAAAGGGTGCTCATTCAATCACAAACTAATGGTATAATTTGCAATAATTTGGATTCATTTTCTTTGGCGAGAATTTGGAATGTCGATAAGTGTAATTGCCAGTTCTGGGATCGTACCAGCCACGCGGCTGGTTGGTCTTCAGCGCCCTGGCATGAAGTAGCACCGTTCCAGTTGGATTAACCAAGACGGTGATACTATCGGAGGCCTTGTAATCTCCCAGATCTTCGTAAGTGAAAACGTTGGTGAGTTGGTAGTAACCTGTGTAATTCAGTCCCAATGTCTGTAGAGAAATGAACAGATAAATCACTCCCTCTTTTACGTACGCTACATCTCAAGATGTGCACGAATGCCTGAATTGAAACTCGAATGGATAGTAAAGATTAATTGCATCCATGGGGGGAGGGGTGATTGGGTTCGTACCTGGAGCTGTGCTGTCATGATGGAAGGAACGAAATTGGTGCGGCGGTTGACAAAAGCAATGCTGTACGAGTAATATTTTTTAACACAAGGCGAAACGGGCACCCACCAGATCTCCAAGTCGTTGGCCTATACAAAATCAAAATTCTTGTGATAAATGATCGGCAAATGCTTCGAACGATCTCATTTTTTACGATAGATGACGCTCTTTAAACAATTCCAGCAACCACATAGCCTAAAAGCTCGTATACAATATTAACCGGTATTACCACATGTATTAGTCATCAACTCATTAATTTGTTTTTGGGATAAGCCAATACTTTGACATTTTCAGTAATTTAAAAAAATAAGACACAGTATATAAACTGGTTGTACTCGAAAATAGATAAGTATCTGTTATGTGTTTCAAATCAAATTCCAATGTTAATATGCTCAAGTGCAATTATTGATCAAAATGCTAATTTGGTTATAGGATTGAGATGTACTGCTGAATAAACCAGTGTTTTTTAATCGTTCAATAAATAAAACACCCAGTTTTCAATACGGATGAGATATTCGTAGATATACGGATTTTATGTTTTTACCCTTTAAAAAAGTTTCGCTTTAAAATATGTTCTTTTGTCATTTCATATTGTTTTGTTGAGATTTTAAACATTTCAAGTGATTTTTATTTCGCAAATTGATCTATATCTTTTAGGGTGAATTTAGTGAAGTAGGCGCGAATATAAACCCAAAATTCAGAAATTTGTATAAGTATTTTTGCAAATTGTTGAAATGAAAATATAATTCTGAAAATGCTTTGACTAAGTGAAAGATTCGTACTTTTGATTAATCTTCGAATAGCATTTTTAAAATCATGATTACATTTCTCTGACTACAATGAAAAACTTTCATTGAAAAATGATCCGTCAAAAAAAAGAGCGCATACTTGAACCAGGGGCCAAATTTTCGTCTTTCAAATCTGATTATCATCCCCAGATTACGTCATCTGCGCATGCGCACAAAACAGAATGAGTGGAATTGGGGATTCTGTCGTAATCTGAGGATGAGAATCAGATTTGAAAGACGAAAATGTACCTCCTGATCACTGCGTGACCATTTAACCCAATTATCCACAATTTCAGAAATATTCACGGATTTTCTACCAAATAATGCGAAAGAAATCGAAATTTCAAATTTATTTCAAAATAAATTCGAAACTCCGTATTTTAAATTCTCCGTAGTCCTTCGTAGGCCAGATGGACAGAGGTCTGGCTTGCAGTTTGCCGATCTCGGGTTCCATTCCCGGTGCGAGCTCACGCTAATTAGATCCCAGGGTTTCATGTGGCACCAAATGGTGCAGAAGCGACACGTTGTGTGCACATAACATTCGTCTGGCGAACTATCGGCTAGACTTCACTAAAATAAATAGTAATTTCGACTAATGACAAGTATTAATTGCCATGAACGATATATGGCTCGGGGTACTGGTGAAAATGTGCCTCTCACATAGTGCCTAAGCACCGAGAGGGGTACAGAATCTTCCTGTTGTGACCCGTCACTTCAGTGAATTAAAAAAAAATATATATATACGCTGTATATCACTGGTGACGGCGTTAACGGCACTTATTTACATTTACACTATTAAGCAATGAAAAAATTCCTTCCCACAAATGAAAGTCGGAATCCAACATCGAATCATTTACAGACACCTGCAGAATAATTTCTTATCAGAAATATAAGTGTACCTTGGATACTCGCGACGGCATTAATCCGTAACGGTCTTGGTCTATATCGATAAGAAACTTGTTGAGATAGAGATCTCTGAACTCTTTTTCCATGCATCGCAAATCTGCCGATATTATGAGCGGTGCGGCCAGGACAGCCCAAATGGCTATTTGAGTCCGGGCTTGTTCGTAACTCAGTCCGAAGTTGCCTAGAATTAGCTGCAAGAATAGATTTGACATTACAGTGTCGGTTAAAACTATCGTTCCATATACTACGGTTAACCATTTGTCCACTGCTGTTCTGTGAAAATCCAATCCTTCTCTGAAGTAAAACTTGGACGAATAAGCCTTCAAGATCGCAGTTTCTTTATTGAAAAGTATTGTTGAGCAGTATTATTAATTATATAGTGCGACGCATATCTTCTATACATATGTAATGGCTAGGGGAACTCACCGAACCAGGGTAATTCCATTGACCAGGTCCTCCAACTGACGTTAATGCGTCCAAATTTTGGCCAAAGGCATCTGTTATGCTTTCGACACTATTGAATGAGTCTTGAATGTCTTGGTAGAATCGCCACATGGTGCAAACTTTAGCAATTGCAGCGTAGTCCGGCTAATCGGATAGAAATATGTGTGCTTAGTAATATTTGCAACAATAAATCAGGAAGTGTTTGAAAGGAAGTGGAAGAAGAAAAAAAACGGAAGGCCACGCACGACAAATGGACATGCAATTATTGGAAAAGTGGCTGCGCCATCCTAATCTTTTTACTCCCACCTGAATATTTAAAGCAAAAAGGTGACGTTTCACTAAGTGTCTTTTGTGTGCGTGAATAACTTAATAAATATTCAATAGTGGCAATCACCATATCAAATTGCAATACGAATCAGAAAAAAATCAGTATCCACGGTCAGAATGTCATATGCTTGAATGTCAAACGATTACCGTGACTCCGTTGTTCACAAGATTCAGTGGCCAGTTGCATGAGTAAGTCATCCGACGACCAGAATTGTTTAGTAACATTCCAAAATCCGTATATCCTTAGAACAAGAAAAACTTTCAAAATCTTTTTTAATTATTCCTATAAATCTTGATTCCTGTTCAAATGTCTAAACGCACCCTTGCTAAGCATGCTTGGAATAAAAGCCTAGTTACGCTGGCCAAGTATGCTTATTCCAAACATACTTAGCAGGGTGCGTTTAGACATTGAACAGAATCGGCACGTGCCGCTTGTCCGAGCATTGACAAGAAATTGCTAGGCGCACTCGAATGACAATTCCTCAAGATTTTCAATTGTGATTGAGAGGGTACGTTCCACTTTTAATAAGATTCGAGCACGTGATTTATATCGCTCGCGATGGACACGATCTTAAAGGACCATTTACCCCAATCTCGAGCAAATTAAAATTTATCAAGCAACCTGACGCATGCTTACAGTGTAACTAGTCTATAAGTATGCTTGGCCATTGTAAATAACTATAGGCCATTGTAATTAACACACGTTTATTTAAAGGATACACACGTTTATTTAAAGGATACTTCTCTAAAGATATCTTATTTTTGTCTATTTAATCCCTGCATAAGCGGAACAATATTTCGTAAAGATATACCTTTTGCTATATCGTCGACGTCTGTCTCATTACAGGCGTCAATCTCCACATGGTCAATTCCCCATTCAGCGAACGTCTTGGCGTCGTCCGCCAGAAATGACGAAAGACCCGGATATCCGTTGCAAGTTTGTTCGCCGAGGCTCTGGAATATTCCCAGTTTCAATCCTTTGTTGTGCATCTAAATCCGGCAAACAAAACGATGTCTTGTTAACGAATTTTGCATCGACGTCCATGTACGATGATGATTCGTTTAATATATTGAAATGCAGCTTATTGTCTTCGTGTCTTCAGCTCACGTTTCTGGTACCAAAATTTAAATTTATATAATACATAGAAACATTTACGGGTGATATAAATGTACACTCGTACACACATGTATTTGGTGGCGCCAATTTCAGCGCCCTACATCGGTAACTATCTTTTCACGTTGCCGTTTTGTAGTGACAATTATGAGTTAAGTTCATATGTCGGCCATTTAGAGTTTAAACAATTGCAGGAACCTTACATAATCGGCTAAAGCTTTTATCCCATTGGGAAATCGTTTAGGATCCGCTGTCAAAGTTCCGTTTGCTAATCGATTAGGCGCCATCCAGCAGTCGCCGATGATTATTAAGTTATAGCCAGCGTCCCGGTAACCTTCTCGGACCATAACTTTTGCCATTTCCTTAAACAGTTGTTCTCTGAAAAGGATGTCAAATGAAAATATGAAACACCAGATTGTAACATAAAGCAAAGGACCAGGTCACATCAATATTTGAAGCAGTATTTTTAAAATTTCACTGTTTAGAATTGGTACGACTAAAAAATCGCTAAAAAAAATGCGATTTCACTAAATTTTCACTAAATTACCTTAACAAGAAATTGTTTTCAACCAGTCAATACACATTTGTTTGTTTTTCAATGCTCAAATACTTAAAATCGAGATTTTCATGGGACCAAGCATTTAAATAATAATTATTATAATTAATTTATTAGGTAGTGACGAACGATAGTTATAGGCGAATTCATTCATCTTTGTGTTTCGCAAATCTGCAATTTCTTTATTTCCTGAAAATCAGAAGTAAACGTTGTTCATCGACGATCTTGTTGCCGACTTTCGATTGCAGTCAATCAATCATTTTATATATATAATGATGGAATGAATGCAAGTCGATATATATTTTTTCAATTTTCGAGTTAATGTCACGTAAATGTCACGTAAGCCAGATTATAGCACTTCTAGAAAACCCGCTTTTTCTCAATTCAAGATGGGGGAAAGAGCGACTTGTACCACTTTGGTTTTTTACCCCTTCCTTAACGTATGCAGAAACCTGTTACCTTATGCAGAAATTCGGGTTTTTTTCGCAGTCGGTGTTACACTGGAATCTCGACCAAGACTGGAACCCCATTGGCGGCAGTCGGGCGAGTCCGTTGTTCAGCGCAGTGACAACTGACAGAAATGCCACCATCGCAAACACCAGGCACATTGTTGTCATCTTCTAGAATCTTGATAAAAATGTATCGATGTCGACAGATTCCGAAACTCTTAAAGAAATCGATTAAGGCGAAAAGAGGGGAGAATTACATTTATTTATGAGTTCGCCTTTCGTTCGTCGCTATGCAGGACACAACTGAACATCTAATATAAATGTATCAATATTTTGCACTTATCTTGCTAATTGTCTACATTGTTTTTCTGTCGGATAGTATTCACCTATCAATTTATTTACCTAAATAACTAATTGGTGATTTTATTTATTCCCGCATATGTTACAATTGGAATTCAACCAACCAAAATCTCAGGTCATCAAAATTTCAAACCAACAGGTCAGAATTTTTCTTACAGTCGGTTAATTAATTTAGTTTTTAAAAATAGAAATTCAGAGGTGTCGAGAGGATTGCGTGTTTTCCTCGTGGTCCGTCGCGGTTTCGATTCCGGACAAAACCTTCGGAATATTTCGGGCGAATAGAAGCACAATCATAAACCGTTCCTGTACGATATATCGGGACGTTAAAGATCCCATTTCCTAGGCAAAATCCCGGGGATTCGGATGAGCGGAAATACAAACGAAATTTACTTTACCTTGTAAACGAACACGTTTTCAGGGAAAATACTGTTTGTGTCAACGTCTTTAGTAAAAAATTAAAACTAATCTACGCTTCAAAGCCTGATAATATCATAACAGGCTGAACTTTCAATTAAAACAACTTGAGTGATTACAGATAATTATTTCGAAAGTCGGGCTAGTACAGTCACTTGCTATATAGCAGATTGTGCCATGAATTTTAATAACGTGAAAACCTTTGCAAATGTGTGCCATTTTGTATGATATACTGGTCAGATACAAGTGGAAATTTTGGGTTTCGACATTACATGTAGGATCATGTAACGAAGTTCGTGAATGTGACCCATGGCGACTATAGCACACCTGAATTTGTAATTAATTTAGGCGATTGCGCAACACGACATCTGGTTCTAGGTAATCCAAATTCGGTTCTGTTCGCGCAGTTGCCCTTAACAGACCTACACGTCGATCAACGAATCGAAAAGCATACAATCGATAATTCCAAAGTGAAAAAATTAATTCGTATCGATAGTATTGTCATGTCCAAGTTAGTTTCCTTCCCTGTTTATCTCTTATGACCCCAGAAAGCTGCTTTCAAATCTAAGCGCGAAGCTATTTAATTAAAACAATTATATCTTTCTTTATGTGCATATTGCCCGAAGCCGGAGGGCTACCAGTTCCTTTTTACTTTTTGAGTCATGTTTATTAATGTTTGTTTGTGTAATAACATGTTAGAAGTCATTTGCTTAATTTAGATATTTAATCCGAAACCAATATCTCAAGAGCGTTTTCTAGAGCAAGGGCTGGTTCTGAGGTCTCCGCTTGCCTCAGTGAAAAATCCCCAAACAGAAAGTGAAGGCATGGACATGCTATTTTTGAAGTGTAGTTTTTTATTTTGATATGTATTTTTAATTTCAAGTGCTTCTTCTAGTTTCTTCTTTACATTGTGAAATCATCCAAGTTTGGGAAATGAAAACATTTCCCAAACAGGAAGTGAAGCTTCCAATTATTTTTCTTAAAAGTAAGAAACAATTTTCAAGTGTTATTTTCATGTCAAAAGTCTGGGACTTCATCGTCGTCGTTTTTCGTCCGGTGCTGTCCCGGAGACTACTTCATTATGAATTCGTTATGAATTTATTATGATTATTTTATGATCTTATTAGTGTTTGAAGTACTTTAATTTAGTGAGTGTTTCTTATGTTTCATTTTTGATTTTCAAGTGTCAATTGTTTGAGTAATGGAATCTTTCTCAAACAGGAAGTGAACTTTCACAAACAGGATATCTATTGATATCCAGAAACTTGATAAAAAATGCCCTTATATCAATTAAATGGATAATGACGGAAGTGTTAGGTGCGTTCATCTTTCGCAAATCTACAATTTCTTAATTGTTTATGAATATCAGATATGAACGTTGTTTATCGACGATCTTGTTGCCGACTCTTAATTGCAGTCCAAGCAATCATCCTATATTTTTAGTCGTATTATACTTGCTTAATAATGTTTAATAAAATAAGTTTTGGCAAATGTTTTCTAGTATTATTACACTTTCTGGCTACAATTCTGTCATTCTACATTATGCCATTTGCATTATTTATTTTTAATTCAACTGTAGCTTTAGTGAACACGGAAAATTATTTACTACACTTGGAGCTTTAGTACTACTAGAACAACATGTCGAGTATGAGAATCCACACCAGAAAATGAACCAGGGACCACAGTCGATCGCTATGACCACTGAGATAATATTTTTTTCCTAATTCCAATCAACTGTAGTCAACCGCACTACAGGCGTTACGTACCCCCATATACGACGAGATATAAAAAGAAAATACAAAACCCAAGACAGAACTGGGAGAGACGATGACGTCCTCATCTATATCTTACCGAGCCAACTCGCTCAGTAAGATACAAAAAATTAAAAGAAACGAAGAGAATCCCAATAAATTGAAATAATATAAAGAAATATTTTACCATGTTTCTGGCTAGCAATAGCATAAAAAAATTAAACAGGTAAAAACCGAATACCGGACTGGAAACTGGAAGAGATTTAAGGTGCTGCGGATATCGGAGATTAGGAATTAAAAAATGAAACTATTTGAAATTTGGAAAACGAAAAAAAATCTCTCTGCTATTGAACAACTAGTCATTCTGAGACAACGCAACTCATGGATTATTAGCGCCAAAAGGGCTTGCATAACTGAGCATAATAATTATTTATTGTACTGAAAATGTACATCAAATCAATTGTACTAAATTGCCATTAAATAAACTTGAAAAAATCGGAACCCATCTTGACAGTCATCTAGGAGTTAGCAGTGATAATCCAAGGGTAGTTCGGCGGGCATGGCTTACAGGTGGTAAAATTGCGCATATTTTCCTGAAATTGATAATAACATACGTTTGGCTTCTCGCAGGGCGCCGCCTGTTGATGGTCACATTGCCAAGCTCTAAACTCCTTAATTTTGTTCAGGGCGGTAGGAGTACGCATCCAATCGATCATCTGCGAGGAGGTGACCAGGTACACGTCATCCATGGCAGACAGCGTATTCATGAAAGCCTCGAAGCCTTCGGAATGATGTGGATAGTCAAACCAATCCGAGTGGAAGAAGAGACCAAAGGGGGCACGGTTGGTCAAATAAAATCGCTTGAAATTGTTGACCAGGATAGTGTAGACGTCCTGGACAGTGGGCAGGGGGTTGGAGCAGATCCCGTCACTGCTTTGGATACCATTGAACATTGGACACTCTCTGCCGTTCGTGTTTTCCCACGAGGTCATTGGAATTTCCCAGATGCCCGGGAAGGAGAGGGTGGGGCAGGGCGGGATCTCGCACTCGTGGGGAATGGACGCGTCCAACGTGTAGGGCCACATGGGTGTCTGGCTCTGGTAAATGAACATGGAAGAGTCGTAGGTGAAGTTGTTCTCGTAGAGCATGGAGAACTGGTTGTCGCCGCCGATTTGCAGGAAAGGGGCGCGCATCCCGCGGATGTCTTCGGAATTGATGCCGGCGTATGTGCTCAGGAACTTCTTCTGGCCTTGGATTTCCTCTTCCCAATCAGTCTTGCTGAAATTCTCGCCGCCATAACCATGTCTGCAAAATAATAAATCTCGTATTAGGATATTAGCTATTTAAGTTGAAGAAGGTTTCGAATTTTGTATCAGTGATTTTTATTATTTTATTATTATTATAGGTAGATATCTATTTAACATATCTAATTAATTAACCGTGGTGTTGCACGTATTGGTGCACTGGATGCATCCAATTCCTTCAGACATCTTTTGAGTTCAGACAACATATTGGTTTCCAATTTTTTAAAAGGTTACTTACGATATAGAATGCGAGGCAATCTCATGTCCCTGACTGTAGAGGTTCTGTACATTGCCATAGTTTGTCCATTCGTGCGACACATAGAAGGTGGCTTTTATGGAGCAACCATTGGGATTCTTGCGAGTCCCATTGAAAAGTTGTTGGTACAGATGATAGTTTTGCTCATCAACAGCATCGTCAAATGTGATCAGTACCATCTGCGGGATCTCCTCTACACGTAGTTCACCTGTGCATTCCAAACAAATACGACCAAAAAAGAGCCATTGTGGAACTGACTATATCATGAAATAACTAGATAAATAGTCTGCTTTGCTCGGTCACTCCCATCATGGTGGTGACAATGAAATTTAAGTAATGTTACGGTAAGCATTTAGTTCAAGTGTCATTTCATTATTTTGACGGAACAGTTTTTCTGCTACCTAGAATTACCTTTTAAAAATACATGTAAAGCCCAGGCAAAGCCGGGCACCCTTGTGTTTTATAAAATTAATTGTTGGACAGAATGTGGGTTCTTCAAAATCAATTCCCTGGTTAAAGGGTTAACGAGCCCCCGAAATGGCAAATTGTAAAGCAACAGAGTGTTGTGTGATTGCCCTACACGGGGCAGCAATGTAATCGACATGAAATTGATGTTTCTCTGGCAAAACACGCTGGTACCCCCGAAATGGCAAATTGTAAAGCAACAGAGTGTTGTGTGATTGCCCTACACGGGGCAGCAATGTAATCGACATGAAATTGATGTTTCTCTGGCAAAACACGCTGGTACCCCCGAACTGGCAAACTGTAAAGCAACAGAGTGTAGTGTGATAAAATTGCCGGTAAATTTAAACAATCAATTTTTTATTTCATTGGTGGTTACTGTAAACCCAGGCAAAGCCGGGCACCCTTCTTGTTTTATTATAAAAATAATTATATATTTATGCTTAATTAAGGAAGTATGTGGCGTTGTCATTTTATTTGCTCCATTCCTTTCCATTGTTATGACTATTTTGTTAGCTACACACACTTAGGGGATATTTATTAATAGTTTTTTAATAGATGGCTGTAGGGGGCTTTAAATTTATCCTGTTCACATATTCAATAATATACTGGAAAGTAACACCTTATCTGGATCATCGATTCTCGGCACTAACTGCAAGATGGCTGTCCAATTCGAGAATCAAATGAATATCGTCATGAACTTGCCTGGTTGGGTCCCGCCGCAAAAACACTGTGGCAATTTGCACACATTGGGATCACATGGTTTAGCTGGAATGTTGGGCAGATATCGCTCGTTGAACTGGGAGTTCTCACCCGATGTCGACTTTGGTATCATGTTGTCAGACACTTTCATAAGGCGTATCGACTGGGTAGAGAAATTACAGGCATGTTTTGCAATTTCAAACGAGTGATAATAAATCAATTGACAAGAAGTACAATTCAATTGAATCTTACGCAAAGTTCCAAAGCACTGATTAGTTTGGAAAATCTTTGAGACACGGGCAAACTCTCGTTGAGGAACTGCTCATACGCCATCCAGCAGTTGACAAGGATCATTAAATTATATCCTGCTATCAGGATACCTTGATTTTCCAAGATGTCCGAAGTGTCTTTGAACATTACCTCACTGGGATTGGATTTAAAATTGAATTAAGATGACTGGTCATTGTTTCACCTAAGATGACACTGATATGCAATGGCAACATCTGTCATTTTTGTGAGTTTCACAATTATCAAAATTTTTAACCATTTCCAACGCCCATATACCTTTTGCAGCCATCCGGATCAATCTCACAATCGACATTGCAACGGAACCTTTCCCATGTCAGAGCGCATGAAGGTGGCACCAAGACTGATCCATTGCCCGAAGGCAAAACAAAGACAGTTGCTTGAAGTAGAAGCAACGAAACACACACCAGCAGTCTTGATTTCATTCTCAGAATTGAAAATCTTTTATCAGAAAGGAAATTTAAAAAAAAAACATTGGACTATTTTCACACAGTCGAAAACCCTATATTTACTTGTTCCACAAACGCACTACTTATCCTTCTTTTACTCGTATATATCCATGATATTCTATTTCTTTTAAACGTATGGAATACATGAACATTACTGACTCATTATCAGAATCAACAACACGATACATTATTCCAGTCTGTCTGCTTGTATATTAACATAATAGCATAATAACAATTAACATAATTTTAACATATTGGAACGATAAATCATTTATAAGGAAACTTATCGCGGATTTGCTAGCTCTTAACGATTTTAAAACATTAAGAAAACATTAAAACATTAAGAAGATTTTTAGAATGTATGATGTGCGTACAAAAGATCATGTTCGTACACACATGCATCAAAACAAATTTTCTTCGTGACTAAAAATTAACATAGTGCATGGTGACATTTCTGACAGCTGTAAAATAAAAATCAGGTCGGAAATGTATAGGTGTCCACAAGAGTTTCCGCATGTCTATATAGGTCTATAATAATAAAACCCGCGAAATGGTGTACCACTTGGTATTCTCTGATGTGCAATATGATTTGTAAATCAAGCATCCCTAGGATCATTGTACCAAGATGATGAATAAAGATCGTTCCCCTCGCATTAAGCACCATGAGGAGACGTAACGCCTGAAGTGCGGTTGACAACAGTTAAATTTAAAAAAAAAAAAGATGAATGAGCTTGCCTCTTATGTGTTTCGGTAATATTATGTTGTGCAACAGTTCACATTATCACAGGTTAGATTATATCTGGCATCTTCGTGAATAATTAGTCAAGCGTGTCGTGTACATACCTTATGCAGTTATCAGGATTGATCCGAAAATCGACATTACAGCGAAACCTCTCCCATGTGTGCAGGCTTAAAGGCGGCCTCAAAATCACTCGATTGCCCAAAGCAAGTCAGGTTGAATGAACAAAAAGCAACAGAAAACACACCTGTCATGATTTCGTTCTCAGATTGTCTGCTATATTTTCATACAATGTTAAGATTTGTACTCATATGCAAGGTAATGCATGTGCCCCTAAAAGGGTACAAAAACACCTGTAGTGCAGAGACTACTGTGATGGGAAATAATTTAAAAAAAAGGTTGGAACATTATGACTCGTGTATTCTATGAATCTATTCCATCAAATCGTACGAAATCAGAAAATTCAAGTATTTTAATACGCCAAAAGCTAGACTATTAGAATGATAGAAAATTTCAATGGGAGTGTGGTTTCGGTTGTCAAAGTTGTGATACTTACGATATCCTGGATTACTTTACAAATACGTGAAATGGTCACTCCAGTCTATAACCGAGGATATGATTAGGCTTCTCATTCGACCTTGTTAACGCGATAACTGAGCCAGGTTAAAACACATCTGTCATCTGTCAAAGCACATTGCTCAGCTGGAACCCAATAGCAATGAAATTGTTATTTCGTTCATAGCAGTATGGCCCCATAAATAATCTGTGTGAACAGATAGCGAGTTGGCGAGGCTCCATAAATAAAATAAAAAATATATAAACTGTAATTTGTGAAACATGTATTTAAGTGTCGTCAAGGTTTCTACGGTTTCTGTCCCGTATTTGTTTTCTTATAATATAGCTGTACAAGATGTAGCTATGATTGACGGGTCAAAAACATCTTGAATTTAATTTTAATTTGTGCAATTCCTCTTGTGGGACCCTCAAATAATGCGGTTACAATGAGAGGGTCTACCTCTTTCGCGTCAGTCGTTTTGTTTTATTGTTCTTTTTTCTCTACATTTTTGACGTTGAATAAAAAAATCTTCTCTGCTATTAGACAACTTTTCATTCTGAGCCAATGCCGATAATGAGAAAATCGGATGTCATCTTGGCGGTCATCTAGTGGTTGGCAGTGATAATCCAAGGGTAGTCTGGCGGGCACGGCTTACAGGTGAAGAAGTGGCGCATGTTTCCTTGAAATTTATAAGAACACACGTTGGGCTCGTTGCAGGGTGTCACCTGTTGACGATTGCCACATTGCCAAGCTTCAAAATTCTTGATCTTGTCCAGGGCGGTAGGAGTACGCATCCAATCGATCAGCTGTGAGGAGGTGACCAGGTACACATCATTCATGGTGGCCAGCGTATCCAAGAAGGCTTCGAAGCCCTTGAGATGTTGTGGATAGTCGAACCAATCTGAGTGGTAAAAGAGGCCGAATGGGGCGCGGTTGGTAAGATAAGAACGCTGGAAATTGTTGACCAGGACATTGTGGACTTCCTCGGCAGTGGACAGTGGGTCGGGGCAGATTCCGTCGTAGCTGTGGATACCACTGAACATTCGACAATGTGTGCCGTCCAAGTTTTGCCACATGGCCATTGGGATTTCCCAGATGCCGGGGTAGGATTGGATGGGACAGGGTGGCACCATGCACTCGTGGCTGATGACTGAGTCCAGCGTGTAGGGCCACAATGGTAGCTGTCTCGGGTAAATGATCATCGACGAGTCGTAGGTGAAGTTATTGTCGTAGAGCATGGAGTACTGGGGATCGCCGCCGATCTGCAGGAAAGGGGCGCGCATCCCGCGGATGTCTTCGTAATTGATGCCGGCGTATGTGCTCAAGAACTTCTTCTGGCCTTGGATCTCCTCTTCCCATTTGGCTCTACTAAAGTTCTCAGCGCCAGGGCTATGCCTGCAATGATATAGTCCCCCATCAGCAAATAATTATCATCCTCCAGTAAATTATTAATTTTGATATAATGAATATGAAAAGGTATCTATGGGTCAATCAATTTAGTATAATGAGGCAGCAAACGTTTCACACTCTCCTTTATGATGCAGTTGCTTTACCAAAGAATGTCAAAAGCTGATTACTAAATTTTAATAAATTTCATTTTTGAGAAATATGAGCTAATTGCTACATAGCAATTGCAATTGTGAGGTTTATTGGCCCCTGCCATATTGTAATAGGAACTGAATTTGGTTAACCAAATATTCATCTCTGAAAGCAACATAGGTTTCCTACTTTTTAAATAGATCACTCACGATATAGAATGCGAGGCGATCTCGTGTCCATGGCTATAGAGGTTCTGCACCATGCCATAGTCAGTCCACTCGTGTGATACGTAAAAGGTGACTCCAATGGAACAACCGTTGGGATTCTTACGACTTCCGTTGAACAGTTTCTCGAACAGTTGATAATTTAACTCATTCACGGCATCGTCAAATGTGATCAGCACTACCTGTGGGATTTCCTCCAGACGAAGATCACCTGGGTGCATGATGCATGGATGAATGACACCCAAAAACAAATAAAAGAAATGGGCAATTAGATTAAATTCGCCATTTTAGGTTTAATGGCGATGGAATGTTGGTTAGTAAGAAAAATAGAGACTCTGTAGAGATTACTGAAAAACTAATTTACAATATTATTCAAGTCTCATCATGTAGATTTCGATTAATTAGACTATCCATTATTACCTTTTCGCAATCAAGTGTAGGCACACATATACTTCTGTAACTCATTACACATTAATTAATTACATCATTAATTAATTTACCTGGCTGGTTCCCACCGCAAAAGCACTGTGGCAATTTGCAAACGTTCGGATCGCATGGTTTGGCTGGAATGTTGGATCGACGTCGCTCGCTGAGCTGGGATTCGGAATCAGTTGTCAACTTTGGTGGCATGACTCGATTGTCAGGCACAGATTCTGTAAACCCTATCGACTGGGTAGACAAAATTACAGGCACAGTTTTGTGCTTACAAATGAGTGATACTAAATATAAATAAACAAGACTCGAGCTATAAAAAAGAAGTGTATGTATTTATATTTAGATCAGAGTAAACGAGTAACTAGATGTGACCAATCTTACACAAAATATTAAAACTTTGATTCCATTGAAATCCACGGGCAGAGTTCCGTTGAGGAAACCCTCATGCGCCATCCAGCAGTCAGCGAGGATCACTAAATTGTATCCTGCTTTCAGGAAACCTTGATCCTCCATGATGTTCGCTGCGTCTTTGAACAGTGCCTCGCTGAGATTGAATTTGAAATTGAATTAAGGTCAATTGAAATGCAATAGGATGGATGACTTTTGGTTTCCTGACAAAATGTATCGATTTCTCAGATTTCAATCATTCAAAATTGTTACGCCATTTTCCAGCGTACACACAGTACATACCTTATGCAGTTATCAGGATTGATCTGACAATCGACATTGCAGCGAAACCTCTCCCATATGTGGAGGCTTAAAGGTGGCCTCAAAATCACTCGATTGCTCAAAGCAAGGCAGGTTGAATGAACAAGAAGCAACAGAAAACACAACTGTCGTGATTTCATCCTCAGTTTGTCTGCTATATTTTTATACAAAGTTAAGATTTGTAATCATGCGAGGTTGGAACAATGACTCGTGTATTCTATGAATCTATTCCATCAAATCGAATGAAATGAGAAAATTAAAGTATTTTAACAGTCAAAAAAAATATTAGAATGATAAGACAATTTCAAATGGATTGTCTAAGTTGTGATACTCTCAAGTTTTCTTCGATATCCTGGATTACTTACAAATACGTGAAATAGCCACATCAGTCTATTAATCGAGGATATGATTAGGCTTCTCATTCGACCTTGTTATCGCGATAATTAAGCCAGGCGATACATCTGTCAAAACACATTTTTCAGATGGAACCATATATCAATGAAATTGCTTTTTCGTCCAATTTCGCCCAATTAGTGATATGTCCCACAAATTCCACATCCAAAAAACGCTTAAATTATTTCAGTCGTTAATACAGATTGTGGTAACGATTAACTGTATTTATTGACTTCTAACATAACGGGAAACAATACGGGACATAAACCTTGAAGTTAGCCTAGTTCGCCTAGTTTTTTTTTTCCAATCAACTGTAGTCAACCGCACAACAGGCTTACGTCCCCCTCATGGTGCTTAGGCACAAAAAAAGTTAAACTGAAAATTTGTTGGTCGTGCTTAAATAAACATTGATAATTATGTAACCTTACAATTTCAACTGGAGGAGGAACTGGGAAAAGTTTGAAATATCAAATCACATATTTCATTTGTTAAATATTTCGAAACCTGAATAAGTAAAATGTGGTATGAACTGTTTTACACTTGTGTACACAGTTCACTCGAATAATTATTCGATAATCGATCATCGTCTCTCCATCAACACAATTCACAGTCCTTGCCGTAGTTATTTTTCCAAACAATAATAAATAAGTAGAAATAATTTATTTCTTGTGTTACATTAAGACTTGGTTTGCATTGGCCATTTAGTAGAACATTCAGTTTCGCTCATTATCGGAAAACCATCCGACAAATATATATTAGTAAAATTTAAATCTTTTTTTTTTTCAAAAACGGTTTCATTACAATTTTACAATACATTCTTGCTCAACGTACATTTTTATATATATACATGGCGTATCTCCCAAATGTCAATTAAGAACGTTTCCTTACACCAAATTATAAATGAACGTGTGGCAACGCTATCGTTAAATCCACTAATTTGTTATAAACACAAATCTAGTTTGTGCGTAGTACAATGACATGGTTGGAATGCAACATACAATGTAAAATCAAACAAATATGATACACGCATCATAGGTTGCAGATACCAATATCGAATATTTAACAATACTTCCTCATAGTTTTTGCTGTTATTTTCGATACCATCTATAAGCTGAGTCACAAAAATGAAGTCGTAATTGCGAATTTAGATTTTAGATCTCATTCTTTCTCGCTTTTGGCGACAAATTGTATACATATTCCAACTCCTTCAGGTTTTTAATTAATTTTTAAATATGTTCCGTACGTTATTGAATTTCAACTAGCAATAGAATTACTAGTTGAAACCCAGCAGCTGTCTAAACGTTAAGGTCATATAAAACATTTAAAAGGACTGCAACATATGGGCGCGAATGTATTTTGAAATAATGTAGACTCAATTTAATTATGCCAGTTAATGTTGCCTATTTGTTTCAATTGTTCTGGTGCTTCATCTGGTATTCTAGAATCTTAAACCAACAACTCAAATGAATGCTGTGACAATAACAGCTTCTCCATTCGTTTAGAATTTACTTACTCGGCATTGTACTTGTGTTTATGGTTTCCCTTAAAAGAAAGATGTCACCGACTCTTTTTTTACTAACTGACTTAACTAAATAGTTAGTTAGTCAAGATGGTTGGCTTACAACATCTACATATAAAAGGACGAAATATAAAAGTTAGTAAGTTACCCTGCAATCTGACAGAAGGTTCGAATTCAAAAATCTGAGAACTTTGCAGTCATTTGAAGTTACCAATTATGTTTTAAATTTGGATCCCCAAAACAAAACATTTTGTTCCATTGCATTTTAACATAGGCAATGGAATGAGCTTTGGCAGTACTGACAAAAATATCTATCTAATTTGAAATTGTTCCACATTATTAAATTTTAAAAAATAACAAGGCCTATAAAAATTAACTATCCATTTTATTTTCGATACTTTGAAAATATACAAGAAATTTTAATTCACGAACTAATTTATAACAAGAGCAGAATGCCCATTCAATGTGATAAAAAATGAATTTTACAAAAATTTGAATTCCTTTTCTTTTTACAACTCACTCTCACAATCGTTTACCCGTCCAATTCAGCTCGAATGGGCTAGTCAAAACATTGAGCTGTATTTCACTGAATGTTAACCTACTTTACTATGCAAAATTGTGATTTTCTATATCAATACTACTATTAACTCTGGAGCAAATTTTTTTTAGGATTTTCTATAGGTTGCCAATTACAAAACATCCTGCGAACACCATTTAAGTGAGGCCATATTTGCGTTCACAAATCTCGTGTAGAAGTCGAATGGATCCAAATTATTTTAGAAAATTGACATAACCAATCCTTTCGACAAAAAAAAAACATCAAAAAATGATTCATAATTCCATGTGGAAGTAGGAGTTCACGAACGTCTGATTTGTTTGGTTGATTTATTATTATTGGTTGTTGGGATAAGAGATTTCGATTGAATATGTACAGATTACTTCGAATATTGTTCATCGAGGTCATTTAAAACATGCATTCAAATTTCAAATTATGAATCTCCCCCCAACTATGGTTACTCGGTACTAGTTGTGATCAGATCACATACATCGCTGCCAGAGCACCGGGATCAAATAAACGAGAGCCTGCACCGAGAATAGGACCTGGGGCCGAGTTGTGTCGAATCATATAATAAGACTTGAAAGGGTAACGCGAATCAACATCGTAAAATTGCGACCGGCTAGGTTAATCAAATTCTAATTTTAACGTGGTGTGTGCAACGTAAAAAATGTATTGAGCTTATTGATACCGAAGATACCCGAAGAACAATTTAGTATACAGTCAAATCCAAGTCACTTTTAGTCAGTTCAGTACAATCGGAAAGAATTTCACTCCATCTAGTCTATTGACACCCAAACATAGCCTACTTGACATGTACGGCATTGAAAAAGCCCCCGATAACAACATGTCCGAACATGAGGATACATTTGTTGCAAATTTAGCGATTACGAGTACGTTACATTTGTGCGATATTTTTTTTTTACTTTGTCGTCAATATTTTGACTTTGCTAAGTCATCGCCAAAAAATGCCCTAGAGTTACAAAAACGGCCGGCAATAATATATATTCCCGCACACAGCACATTGTAACAATCTTGGGAGCATGGGCTACCTAGTTGTATAGGCCAAGTAAATATATAAACGTTACGACACTTATCAAATACAGGTCTATTTCGATATCGTATTAATTAACTCGCAAGTTCTAAAATGGACGTCGCTATTGATATTTATATATATATATAATATTTGTATTTAACCAAAAATTCGACAATGTATTTATTTTCTCTTCACTCTCCAGTTTAGGATTTCAGGTAACACATTGTGCAAAAAATTAGTATCCCTAGTCATTTTGTCCTCGCTTAACAACCCTTGACTAGGAGCCTCAAAATCTCACACCCTGGTGATTTCATTGTGTCGATCCGCGACCGCTCCACCAATTGGTCAACCCTGTACAAGAAGAATTGTGCAGACCAAATCTGGCGCGGACGACAGAACATCGATTCTCACCCCTTTCTCATCGCCACGTGTAATACAAAACCCAATGTGCATGGGGCGGCTCGCTTCATCACAGTAGTAACAAGAACTTGGAGTGGGGGGTCAAAAAAAATGGAAAAGGGAGAGGCTTGAGTTACGGAGATTAGCCTATCAACTCTGATCGACTGCGTCGTAGAAGACGGGCTCACGAACAGCCGAGTCCTCACAGTCGGTGACTACCTCCACCAGATCGTTGGCGTCGCTCGACGTCGCCGCCGTCACCACATCGTCATCGGGGTCGACCACAGCGTCGTCCACCGCGATAATGACGCTGTCACTCGCGAACTTGGCCTGCTGCTGTTGTGGCAATCTCTGCTGTTGAGTCAAGGCACTTGACGTTGTCGTCGACAGGTGGACAGATGGAAGTAAAAAGGAATCTGCGTACTCACCGCCGTCGGCGAGACTTCCGACACAGTCACTGTACTCTTCCAGCGGCTCGGTGGCGGTGGTGGTGGTGGTGGTGGTAGTAGTAGTGACAGTGGTGTTAACGGCGTCGTTGCCCGAAGACACTGGCTGCCAGACGGACGGTGCCGGCCGGCAGATACCGACTCTGACACGGCACGACGTGTCCTCAGTGACAGCGGCGGACCCGCTTCCCATCGATCGCTC